>SIJG01000023.1:1616729-1689290 GCA_023374025.1 Heterodera schachtii
ATCAGTGTTTTGAGCACCAATTTTCGGAACGATTGTTTGAAGCAAAAACTTTGGCAAAGTCGGCTCTCGCCTCCCTCACTCCCCACAAAGTTTTTGCCGCCCTTGGCTGCGACATCAGTTATATATTATTTATATATATATATTCCATAAAATTTTCAAGAAATAATGGATTATTTTATTCCAATATTATTTTTATCATTAAACCATTGCCTTTTCTCTGTCTTTACAAGTGGAAATGAATCAGTAAGTTTTTTAGCACTTTTATAGATTAGGGAACGACAAAACCAAAAAAAGGGGGGGGGGAAACTTTTTGAAGACAATGAGAAATATACATACACATATTTAGTTTGCTGATCATGAATATGTTGTTTATTTTGTCTTTTTGTTTTTTAGCAAAAATAAAAAATAAAATCTTTTTTCAAATCAAAAGGTTCCCATAATCTATAAAAGTGCCATTTTTTAAATTAGACAATAATTAATGCTTTTATCAATAATTTAACAGATTGAAGATGACGCATTGGTTGAGCTTGCAAAAGGACCCGAATATTTTAACAGATTTTGCGCGGATAAAGGATTAATTATTAATGAGAAAAACCAATTTGTGTCTGATAAATATGAAGCACACCTTGGCATTTTGTATATGATGCGAATGGAATGGGATTTTGTGATTGAAACGGAAGTAAGCAAATTGGTTGTATATTCATTAGTTAAGATTAATTAATTAATTAATTATATAATTTGACTTCGTATGGTTGCCCATCATTTGGGCAATGGAACCACTGGGCCTAGAGACCGGACAACTGGGGTCGAAGGGATCCCGATTCGGGGTCCCGATCGAATCACGTAAATTTTTGGCAAAGCGATTGGGACGCCGACCAAATCGCGATCTTAATACTTATCTATTATTATGATTAAACAGCTCGATTGGCAAATACTAATTGATTTCTAAGGAAGTTATACTATAAAAATTACCAAATTTTAGGAGGAATTTATTCGAAAAATATTTGACCCTAGTCAATTACTAATGATACCGAAAAAATAGTCAGCACCGGGAAAATTTTAATTTAAAAAACAAAAAGCAAAATTTTGTGGGTTTGAATAAATAAGAAAGGGTAAAGCCAAGTAATCCGTCCAAATAGCCAAGCTATGCCATTAAATACCGGTTTATTATTCTTAATCGCTGCATTCAAAATATTTTTGGCACCTGAGATTTGGTTCACACACAAAATGCAACACAACAATTTGACATATTTCCATTCTTACTAGGGCATAAAATTTTACTAAAAATCGTCTCGGTCAATTTTGATTCGATCATTTTCGACCTTTTATCAATTTTATAATAAATAACCCGAACGAATTTTTTTTTTTGTTGGTTTTTTCAGTCTTGAAAAAGAGGTCGAACTCCTTGTCTTGTCTCAAATTTAAATTTTTTTAAGCACAATAAACAAATCTTAAATGAATTGGAGAAATTTCGCCAATTTTCTTTCATTCTCTACGAATACTTCTTCTGGCAATATGTTGCTGAATATGTAAAAGGTAACGGAATTTCGAACACACAAATTAAATTAAAATTTCCAAAAAAAAAATAAATAAATAAATACATTAAAATTTTCTAGCGGTCGACCCGGCTTTAGCTGAACAAATTTCCATTTTAAAGAATCCCATTAAACCCAAATTACAAAGCAAATGGACAGAAACAATAACGCTTTGTGAAGCCATCGAAGATTGGGCATTGGTTTGGAAAAATGCCATATTGGGCGGCGATTTTTGTCAAATGACATACCTAATTAATAAACAAACGCTAATTGATGAATATGGGCTTAATTTAAACAAATGGTATACACAACATTCGTTGTTTGACATGCACAAATTGAAATTGAGTGCGAATTCACAATTTGACAAATCTTTTGCCAGTCTTCGCACAATGTTCGATTTCAACATGGAAAAATTGAAGAGCATAGCAGTGAAGAAGGCGTGCATCATTCCCATAATTGATACTATTGGGGCTCGGCCCCGAGAAGCATTGACTTGGCACATTGAAGAAACGCCATTTTATGGAATAGATAAAGCGGTAACAAAAACGAATTCTTTTTGGCACTTTCAGTAATGCTTGAGGAGACTTTAGCCTCGAGAAAAGTTGTCTCGGCTTTTTTTGAGTCTCAGTCTCGTGAACGGCATCAAGCATCAAAGTACTTTGCATCAGGGATGGCACGGAACCAGAAAATTTTCGGAAGTCGGACTCGGAATTCCGTGACATCCCTGATGCACATAAAATATGCACGAAATGATATTTTTCGTGCATTTCAGGCCTCCCGCAGTCCAGGAAAAAAATGCATTTGCATTTAATTTTAATGCTTTACATATAAGCAATTTTAGATTAAAGACAACGTATTTCTTATTGTTCTGAAAGAAATGCGTGCTGAAAAGTTTGGTGCCAAATTGGAAACGGCGCCATTAAATGCCAATGCCAAAACATTTATCCAGACAAAGGAACCTCTGATTAGAGGCTTTCTTAAAATTATTTATTTGATGAGAATGAAATGGCAATGTGCTGAAATTGAGAATTACCGAAAAGAATGCATAATATTTCGAAAATATTTCAATTTTTTATATGAATATCTTTTCCGAGTATACAATGAAGGTAATGAGAAAACCTCATATCGTTTCCCGTCCCCGGAATTTTTTTAGCCTTATTTTTGTTAAGGTAGGGATTTCCGTAAAAAAAAAAAATTTCGGGTTAGGCGGTAAACATAGAACTTTCGAAAAATGCTTCAGTGGAACATGCGCCAAAGTGAACAGTAAATTTTTCAAAAAAAAATCTACCAATTTGAATTTTTAATTAAACAATTTTGAAATCCAAAAACGGAAATTCTATGAATTGTTTTAATGTATTGAAAACAGATTTTTAGACAAAAAAAGCGGAATACGAAAATTAGGACTTTCGATTTTGTCCAAACTCGGGGCCGGGTTCGGGATTGGACAAAATGGAAGCCCGGATTCGTGATGAAATCACAGGAAAATTGTACCAATCAAAATTTAAACCAACATTCAGAGGACAAACCGAAAATGCCAAAACAATTTGCAGCGGTGAGACCAAATTTTATAGTTAGACGTGCAAAGGAAATTAGATCTTTGACTGAAGCGACAACTTTATTAGCCGCAATTTTGCGGCATTCTTTTTTGATCCAACTTACGCAAAAAAAGAATTTGATTACAACTTGGGCAAATTTTTCAACAAATGGTGGGAGCCAAAATTACTAAACGAATCGGAAGTGAGTGGTGAAAAGACATTTGGCCAAAAAGTCATTGAAAGTGTGGCAAACATTGGAAAAAGTCCAAAAAAAGTGCAAGAAGAAAAGGCAGCTGCAGCAGTTTTAGCAGAAAAACAACAACTCTCATTCAACATAAGCCGTGCAAATTTTGACAATTTGTTGAGAGAAAATTTTGAAAATTTACACAATGAAAATGATTATGAAAGGGCACACAAAATTTATAAATGGCTTTTTTTGCCGACAAATAAAAAGGCGGGCGAAGTGCAAATGCTCCAAGTGCCAAAGCACAAAACACAAAAGCCCCAAGTGCCAACGGCCAAAATGCCAGAATCTAAAGTGCCAAGCCTACTCGTTCCAGAGGCTCAAGTGCCAAAAGCACATGTATCGGTGCTACAAATGCCAAAAGCCCAAGTGCCAATGCTGCAAGTGCCAAAGGCTCAATTCAGCGACGGTACTGCTATCACTAGCTTTTCCGATGACGACGAACTCTTTGTCGCATTTGTGAAAGACAGTGCCAATTTTGAGCAGCATTGTATTGAAATGGAAGAAAGCCAGAATTTGTTAGCACGTGTCGAAATCAATTTGACGAAAACCAAAAGACTTCCACCAGAAAAAAATTATTTCAAAAAATTTTTGAGGAAAAATTTTAGAGATTTTTTTATTAGAAAATTTCAAGAAAAAATAATTTGATAATTTTCTGCCAGTTTTCAAATTTTATGATGAATTATTAAGCTTTTAAAATTAAAAAAAATCATCATTATTCTTCTTTTATTAGCTAATTGTCCATTGTTGGCGCACCAATTAGCCACCACAGTACTGCCAATTTTTGAACTTGGAAACAGCAAAACAAATGCCACAATAATTGACGTTTTGGACAGTCTTGGCATTATTTGGGCATTCTTTTTTGATTATGAATATGGCAAACAATATCAGAATAATTTGGAAAATTTATTCAAACAAAAGGCAGCAGCAGAACCAAAATTGTTGAATGAAACAATTGGGCAAAAAATTGTGAAAAATTTACAACAAATTACCAAATTTGGCGCGGAACAATTGCTGTTTAATAGAGATTCAACAACAGCAACAAAGCCCAAAAAATTGTTGCCAAAATACAATGGACAAAAATGGGATGAGCAAATTGAAAGCAATGCTAACATTTTTAAGCAAATTTATGGGAAAGAAAAATCCGATGAAAATGAAGTTCAACTTAAGAAAAGTTTGATTGAGAAGGGAAAACAAAATTCAGACGAAGAAATTCAGTCATTCCGTGAAGCATTTGATGGCATAATCGAAACGATGGCCGAAACGGCAAAAGCCATGGAACAATCGGAGCAAGGATTTGGCAAAAACAAAAAAATTTTGCATTTTCTATTTATTTAGAATCATTTTCGAAAATTTATTTTCGAAAGTTTGTTTATTTCTTTTTATGTTTCCATTAGTGAGCGGAAAATGTGCTGGTTTTACGTGAGCCGATTTTCATTTCAAAAATTTGCTGCTGAGACTTTCTTGAAAACCCGAAAAATTCGGTGTCCGTAATGATTCCTATGGCCCAACAAATCGGCCTAGGTTCTGGTTTTCTTTAGACCATACATAGAATAAATAATACTCATTTATAAAATCTTTAAAATTTTTCGAAAGTTTTCTCCTTTATCTCACGTCCAAATAAAAAACAAAATTTATGAAAGCCAAATTCGGTTATTTAAGAAAAAAAGCTTCGGATCCAGACCGAGTTTACATAATCCACAAAAACCAAAACGCGAATCCGAGTTCCGTACCAGGAAAACCTGACAAAAATTAGTCCAATTCCGCTCACTATTTCTTTAAAATTTCTCAAATTTTGACTTCCATTATTATGCTTTTATTTCATTTACTTTTTGGGCTATGATAACTTTTTCAAATTGCATAGTTGTGATCAGTAAATTCATTTTACAGAGTTATGCGTTTTCCTTAATCTGTTTAACCTAAAAATTTTAATTTTAATTTTACGATTTTATAAATTTAAATATATTAAGATCCATTATGAATCCTTGGGGTCTGGGCTTCAAAGTCGCTTGGCTGCGGATTGTTTACCGCAATTAGTTTAATTTAAAAAAAAATAAAAAACAAGAAACAAAATTTGACTTCTCCATAAATTAATAGCTCTAATAAAAGATATCAAAAATCAATTGTACATTTTGGCATGATCCGTTAATGTAAAAGGCAGACAGACGAATGCAATTTTATGATAAGATTAAAAGCATTAATTAATACGCGAGTGAAAAGTTATTGTTTTAAAAAGTATAGGTTCTAAAAATAAAGGCTCAATTCCCATACTGGAAGCAAAAATTTAGATATGCATGAATTTTTTTACGTTTTGCGAAGATATCTTTGATAAATTCATTTTTTGGCCATTAAAATTTTAATTGCATTACAAAAAATTTACTCTGAAGAGTATTTTGTGTGTTAATAATATGGCATGTTACAGAGTTTTAATTGAAAGGCCTCTTAAATTTTGTTTGTACATATGATTTTCCAATAAAACCGTTCAAATGGGTCTTGGTTCTCTAGAATAATGATAAACAGCTATTGGGTATTAATCATATAACTTAATGAGCACGCATGATATATGCTCTTAGACATTCACCAATGGAATGTTGGAAGTGTACGCAAATTAAATTTTTTCAATGATATATATGTCTTCTTTATACGCGTTTCCTTGGCAGTTCCGGCGAGATTCTGGCAATAAATTTTCAAATTATAAATATTAAACTAAAGTTTCCAAAGGAATAATTTTTTTGAAATGGCGAGAGTGGTTTTTCTTAAATCTTTTTTTACTGTTACCTTTTGAAACGGAAAATTGTCGAATTATTATAAAATTTATTTTCCGTCATAATTTATATTGCCTAAAAATGAATAAATTAAAAGCATTAATTAATACGCGAGTGAAAAGTTATTGTTTTAAAACCGATTTCTTGAAAGTATTCGTATAGGTTCTAAAATAAAGGCTCAATTCCCATACTGGAAGCAAAAATTTAGATATGCATGAATTTTTTTACGTTTTGCGAAGATATCTTTGATAAATTCATTTTTTGGCCATTCAAATTTTAATTGCATTACAAAAAATTTACTCCGAAGAGTATTTTGTCTGTTAATAATATGGCATGTTATAGAGTTCAATTGAAAGGCTTCTTAAATTTTGTTTGTACATATGATTTTCCAATAAAACCGTTCAAATGAGTATTGGTTCTCTAGAATAATGATAAACAGCTATTGGGTATTAATCATATAACTTAATGAGCACACATGATATATGCTCTTAGACACTCACCAATGGAATGTTGGAAGTGTACGCAAATTAAATTTTTTCAATTATATATGTCTTCTTTATACGCGTTTCCTTGGCAGTTCCGGCGAGATTCTGGCAATAAATTTTCAAATTATAAATATTAAACTAAAGTTTCCAAAGGGAATAATTTTTTTGAAATGGCGAGAGTGGTTTTTCTTAAATCTTTTTTTACTGTTACCTTTTGAAGCGGAAAATTGTAGAATTATTATAAAATTTATTTTCCGTCATAATTTATATTGCCTAAAAATGAATAAATTAAAAGCATTAATTAATACGCGAGTGAAAAGTTATTGTTTTAAAACCGATTTCTTGAAAGTATTCGTACAGGTTCTAAAAATAAAGGCTCAATTCCCATACGGGAAGCAAAAATTTAGATATGCATGAATTTTTTTACGTTTTGCGGAGATATCTTTGATAAATTCATTTTTTGGCCATTAAAATTTTAATTGCATTACAAAAAATTTACTCTGAAGAGTATTTTGTCTGTTAATAATATGGCATGTTACAGAGTTCAATTGAAAGGCCTCTTAAATTTTGTTTGTACATATGATTTTCCAATAAAACCGTTCAAATGAGTCTTGGTTCTCTAGAATAATGATAAACAGCTATTGGGTATTAATCATATAACTTAATGAGCACGCATGATATTTGCTCTTAGACATTCACCAATGGAATGTTGGAAGTGTACGCAAATTAAATTTTTTCAATTATATATGTCTTCTTTATACGCGTTTCCTTGGCAGTTCCGGCGAGATTCTGGCAATAAATTTTCAAATTATAAATATTAAACTAAGGTTTCCAAAAGAATAATTTTTTTGAAATGGCGAGAGTGGTTTTTCTTAAATCTTTTTTTACTGTTACCTTTTGAAGCGGAAAATTGTAGAATTATTATAAAATTTAATTTCCGTCATAATTTAGATTGCCTAAAAATGAATAAATTAAAAGCATTAATTAATACGCGAGTGAAAAGTTATTGTTTTAAAACCGATTTCTTGAAAGTATTCGTATAGGTTCTAAAAATAAAGGCTCAATTCCCATACTGGAAGCAAAAATTTAGATATGCATGAATTTTTTTACGTTGCGCGAAGATATCTTTGATAAATTCATTTTTTGGCCATTAAAATTTTAATTGCATTACAAAAAATTTACTCCGAAGAGTATTTTGTCTGTTAATAATATGGCATGTTATAGAGTTCAATTGAAAGGCTTCTTAAATTTTGTTTGTACATATGATTTTCCAATAAAACCGTTCAAATGAGTCTTGGTTCTCTAGAATAATGATAAACAGCTATTGGGTATTAATCATATAACTTAATGAGCACACATGATATATGCTCTTAGACATTCACCAATGAAATGTTGGAAGTGTACGCAAATTAAATTTTTTCAATTAAATATGTCTTCTTTATACTCGTTTCCTTGGTAGTTCCGGCGAGATTCTGGCAATAAATTTTCAAATTATAAATATTAAACTAAAGTTTCCAAAGGAATAATTTTTTTGAAATGGCGAGAGTGGTTTTTTCTTAAATCTTTTTTTACTGTTACCTTTTGAAACGGAAAATTGTCGAATTATTATAAAATTTATTTTCCGTCATAATTTATATTGCCTAAAAATGAATAAATTAAAAGCATTAATTAATACGCGAGTGAAAAGTTATTGTTTTAAAACCGATTTCTTGAAAGTATTCGTATAGGTTCTAAAAATAAAGGCTCAATTCCCATACTGGAAGCAAAAATTTAGATATGCATGAATTTTTTTACGTTTTGCGAAGATATCTTTGATAAATTCATTTTTTGGCCATTCAAATTTTAATTGCATTACAAAAAATTTACTCCGAAGAGTATTTTGTCTGTTAATAATATGGCATGTTATAGAGTTCAATTGAAAGGCTTCTTAAATTTTGTTTGTACATATGATTTTCCAATAAAACCGTTCAAATGAGTATTGGTTCTCTAGAATAATGATAAACAGCTATTGGGTATTAATCATATAACTTAATGAGCACACATGATATATGCTCTTAGACATTCACCAATGGAATGTTGGAAGTGTACGCAAATTAAATTTTTTCAATTATATATGTCTTCTTTATACGCGTTTCCTTGGCAGTTCCGGCGAGATTCTGGCAATAAATTTTCAAATTATAAATATTAAACTAAAGTTTCCAAAGGGATAATTTTTTTGAAATGGCGAGAGTGGTTTTTCTTAAATCTTTTTTTACTGTTACCTTTTGAAACGGAAAATTGTAGAATTATTATAAAATTTATTTTCAGTCATAATTTATATTGCCTAAAAATGAATAAATTAAAAGCATTAATTAATACGCGAGTGAAAAGTTATTGTTTTAAAACCGATTTCTTGAAAGTATTCGTATAGGTTCTAAAAATAAAGGCTCAATTCCCATACTGGAAGCAAAAATTTAGATATGCATGAATTTTTTTACGTTTTGCGAAGATATCTTTGATAAATTCATTTTTTGGCCATTAAAATTTTAATTGCATTACAAAAAATTTACTCTGAAGAGTATTTTGTGTGTTAATAATATGGCATGTTACAGAGTTTAATTGAAAGGCCTCTTAAATTTTGTTTGTACATATGATTTTCCAATAAAACCGTTCAAATGGGTCTTGGTTCTCTAGAATAATGATAAACAGCTATTGGGTATTAATCATATAACTTAATGAGCACGCATGATATATGCTCTTAGACATTCACCAATGGAATGTTGGAAGTGTACGCAAATTAAATTTTTTCAATTATATATGTCTTCTTTATACGCGTTTCCTTGGCAGTTCCGGCGAGATTCTGGCAATAAATTTTCAAATTATAAATATTAAACTAAAGTTTCCAAAGGAATAATTTTTTTGAAATGGCGAGAGTGGTTTTTCTTAAATCTTTTTTTACTGTTACCTTTTGAAACGGAAAATTGTCGAATTATTATAAAATTTATTTTCCGTCATAATTTATATTGCCTAAAAATGAATAAATTAAAAGCATTAATTAATACGCGTGTGAAAAGTTATTGTTTTAAAACCGATTTCTTGAAAGTATTCGTATAGGTTCTAAAAATAAAGGCTCAATTCCCATACTGGAAGCA
This sequence comes from Heterodera schachtii, assembly GCA_023374025.1. NCBI lineage: Eukaryota > Metazoa > Nematoda > Chromadorea > Rhabditida > Heteroderidae > Heterodera > Heterodera schachtii. The sequence goes on from SIJG01000023.1 coordinate 1,626,425, forward strand.
AAAATTTAGATATGCATGAATTTTTTTACGTTGCGCGAAGATATCTTTGATAAATTCATTTTTTGGCCATTAAAATTTTAATTGCATTACAAAAAATTTACTCCGAAGAGTATTTTGTCTGTTAATAATATGGCATGTTATAGAGTTCAATTGAAAGGCTTCTTAAATTTTGTTTGTACATATGATTTTCCAATAAAACCGTTCAAATGGGTCTTGGTTCTCTAGAATAATGATAAACAGCTATTGGGTATTAATCATATAACTTAATGAGCACGCATGATATATGCTCTTAGACATTCACCAATGGAATGTTGGAAGTGTACGCAAATTAAATTTTTTCAATGATATATATGTCTTCTTTATACGCGTTTCCTTGGCAGTTCCGGCGAGATTCTGGCAATAAATTTTCAAATTATAAATATTAAACTAAAGTTTCCAAAGGAATAATTTTTTTGAAATGGCGAGAGTGGTTTTTCTTAAATCTTTTTTTACTGTTACCTTTTGAAGCGGAAAATTGTCGAATTATTAAAATTTATTTTCCGTCATAATTTATATTGCCTAAAAATGAATAAATTAAAAGCATTAATTAATACGCGAGTGAAAAGTTATTGTTTTAAAACCGATTTTTTGAAAGTATTCGTATAGGTTCTAAAATAAAGGCTCAATTCCCATACGGGAAGCAAAAATTTAGATATGCATGAATTTTTTTACTTTTTGCGCAGATATCTTTGATAAATTCATTTTTTGGCCATTAAAATTTTAATTGCATTACAAAAAATTTACTCTGAAGAGTATTTTGTGTGTTAATAATATGGCATGTTACAGAGTTTTAATTGAAAGGCCCTCTTAAATTTTGTTTGTACATATGATTTTCCAATAAAACCGTTCAAATGGGTCTTGGTTCTCTAGAATAATGATAAACAGCTATTGGGTATTAATCATATAACTAATGAGCACGCATGATATATGCTCTTAGACATTCACCAATGGAATGTTGGAAGTGTACGCAAATTAAATTTTTTCAATTATATATGTCTTCTTTATACGCGTTTCCTTGGCAGTTCCGGCGAGATTCTGGCAATAAATTTTCAAGTTATAAATATTAAACTAAAGTTTCCAAAGGAATAATTTTTTTGAAATGGCGAGAGTGGTTTTTCTTAAATCTTTTTTTACTGTTACCTTTTGAAGCGGAAAATTGTCGAATTATTATAAAATTTATTTTCCGTCATAATTTATATTGCCTAAAAATGAATAAATTAAAATCATTAATTAATGCGTGCGTGAAAAGTTATTGTTTTAAAACCGATTTCTTAAAAGTATTACAAAAAATTAAAATTGTTTAAATTTAACTAGAGTTCGAGCAGGTCATATCGTTGAGAAGCCTAAAAATCGGAAAAATTATAAATTAAATTTCCAATAATCATTCACTGACCCATCCCCGATAGTCCTCATCATAAATCGTAATGTCAAATTGATTCCGCTGATCATAAGTTTCCCAATCCATCGCTTCTTTTTCTCATTTTGTCCGTTTGCTTTCGTCTCGCGCAATTGGACAACGGACGAACAGAATACGGCAGCTATTGTCAATACGCCAGCTATTGTCAATTGTTTTCAATGCCAATTGTTCCCGAGTCAATTCATTTGTCAGATCAAAGCGCACAACGAAGTCAAAAAAATATGGCGGAGCATAAATGACAGCAATGAAATTGGCGGGCGAAGAAGCATTTGCAAATGCCTAAAACAAGGACAAATTGATTAAGAAATACAAAAGATAAAAGAAAACCCACCGCTTTGAAGGCTTCAATTTTTAACGGCCAAACAGGTTCCTCCTCATAAAAAAATCCCCTTCTGAACATTTTTGGCACATTGTTTGGATGGGGAGTGAACAGCCATTTGGCCACCGCTTGTCCATCCGATGCCATGGCACTGTCATCGCAGGAAAATTTTGACGCAAAATTCCATGCCGCAAATGTTTTTCCCGAGCATTGGCCAAATGTTGTCCAGAAAGAACTTCAAAACGCGGTCATTGTAATTTTTGGTGGCCAAATGAATTGGACAGCAAGAGGCGAAAAGTGGACGCAAATAGCGGAGAAAAGTGGTGACATTGCGGTCGATGAAACTGAGAAATGGGAAGTGTTGCTTAAAGTTTAATTAGCATCATTTTTACATGATATCTGTGGCATAGAATCCGATGACTTTTCGTGGCAATTGAATTGGCGGAATTGGCGATGGTTTTCCAAACCAATTGGTAATTTCCATTTCAGTTGTGTCATTTTCTCCAATTTTGCTTTGAATTCTGGTAAGTTTTAGCGCCCATTTGCGCGTTTTGAAGTGTTCATCCACGTAAAAGTCAAAACGGTGGCTGATCAGCGCAATTCCGAGGCCAAGTTGTAAAGGCGCAAGCAAATCAAACACCGAAAGCCAATAATCTGCAGAGATGAAGCTGAAGAAAAGGTGAAAGCAAAATGATAACCTATGGACATCCAAATTTAGAATATTACATCGCTTTTTCCATTTCGCTCTCGGCTTCGTTCGGGTTGTGCGACATTTTTTTTTGTTGCTGGTAATCAAACAAATTTTAAATAGGCGAACTGAAAAGAAAACCTTTTAAAAATGGTAATATTTTAAACCGAATCATTAAAAAATGTGCGGAAAAATGCGCCAGTGAACTCGTGGTAAAAATGGGAAAAATTATTTTTGAAAATTCGAGCGAAGTTATGTTGCCACTGACTGGTGACCAGACATTTTGGAGGGGGTGTTATGGAGAATATGACATGCGTAACATCTCCCTGCAAGGGCGTAGCCAGGGGTGCACCCCAAAATCACGCCGCCAGAATCCCGCCGCCGAAATCACGCCGGCCGAAATAACGCCGGCCGAAATCCCGCCGAGACAAAATCCCGCCGCCGAAATCACGCCGGGACAAAATCACGCCGCTAGAAATTTTTAAAAAAATTTTCAAACCTAGAATTTTTTCAAGAAAAAAATTTTAAAACTTTTTTATAAAAAAATTTCAAGAAAAATTAAATTTTTTTGGAAAATTCTCCGAAAAAACTTAGTAATTTTCATAAAATTTCAAAAAAAATCTTAAAATTTTTATATATTTTTTTCTTTAAATTTTCTTATAAAAAAATTTTCTAAGATTATTTTCTTGAAAAAATTCTAAGTTTGAAAAATTTTTTTAAATTTCTAGCGGCTTGATTTTGTTTCGGCGTGATTTTGGCGGCGGGATTTTGTCTCGGCGTGATTTCGTCGGCGTGATTTTGTCCTGTTCCCACCATCGGACCCCCCGGTTCCCAAAAAGTTTTTTGGAAAAAGCGCGCCGCAAAAAAAAAAGCATTTTTATTGGGTTTTAAATTTTGAATGAAATTTTCCAAAATTTGCTAATTTTTTACCTCAAATGATGATTTTTTGTGGGACCCACGCGTTTGAGCGCTGGCGTTTGGGCGCCAGCTTGTTTTTCCACTATAGCTTTTTTCTTTGACATCCAAATCCAACAATCTTGGTATCATTCGAAAGCTTTAAGCTCTAACATGCTCTATTGGCTTTACCAAAAGCGAAAAGATTTTCAAGCCTGGAAAAATTTTTATTAAGAAAAAACTTCAAAAATTTCGACTTTTCGCAATTTTCATGCATAACTTTTTTGGTAATTGTCTAATCGCGAATCACTTGCTTAGAAAAAGCTTCTAAACACATTTAGCTTTCGAATGATACTAAGGTTATTGGGTTTAGATGCCAAAGAAAAAAAGTTATAGCCAAAAACATGCTGGCGCCCAAACGCCAGCGCCCAAATGCAGTGGACCCTGGCAAAATGCTGATTTTGACAATTTTTAATTGACAGGCCCTGGTTTTTAGGCTAATAAAATTTTGTTTTAAGTCGATTTTTCATGTTTTTATTGCGTTTCCTTCTCTCTACAATTGGTTTTAGAAAAAATCTTATTTTTGGGGTCCGAATCTTAGTTTTAGCCTCATCTGTCCTTATTTTGAAAAAAAAAACTTGCGAACATAAATAGAAAGTGCAGAGAAAAAAACATCTCTCATTTTGGCGTACCTTTTTTGCGTCGCGTTTTTTCAAAAAATTCGTTTTTAGCCAATTCGTTTTTGTCTTTATTCCAATTTTTGGAGGTCGGTATCCGAATTTCTGAAAAATTTGGCCTAGGAATTTCGATTTATCTAAAATTTTGGGGTCTCGGAATGTCATGGATGACAACTATTTCGAGATTTATCGTCACTAAAAGTTGCGGCCCTGTCATAAGATCCTAATTTTTTTTTCAATAAAACCATGATTTTTTCCTCAAAAATAAGAATAAATTTTCTTCTATATAAATTTTAAAAATTCTTCATTGAAATGTACCTCATTTGCAACAGCAACCTAGTCAATAAAAAATTCATTTTGCTCAATTTTTGTTTGTATGTCACTAATTCGCACTTTTTGTCACTATTTTGGCACTTTTTCGTCACTATTTTAGTTAACTATTTTGGGATTTTTTCGTCACTAAAAGTTGCGGACCTACTCATGAACATGTTTTTCACGACTTTTTAGAACAAAAAAAAATTTCTTTAAAAAGAAGGTGGGCGCATTGGCAGTACTACCGATTAATGGATCATTTTAGACAATATTAATTGGTAAATGATCAAACAAATTAAGGGAGCTGGAGAGGGCGGGATCAGTAATTTAGCTTAAGTCTGGGAATTGTCGAACTTTTATTTCAACAAAAAAAATCAAATTGTTTAAATTAAACTAGAGTCCGAGCAGATCCAAGCCTTGTAGATTACAGGGTTCTTTTTGTCCATGTGAAATAGTCATTTTGGGCGAGTTTTTTTTTTTAAAAAAAGAGGATTTCTGTCATCGGAGATAGGCGCGCGGTGGAATAGGACGACGGACGATTCGTTTTTGGCCAATTCGTTTTTACCCCGATTAGTTTTTATTACCCCAATTCGTTTTTATTACCCCGATTCGTTTTTTGGGCCGAAACGCTTAAATTGAGGCCTAATCGTTGAAATTTCTAATATTTTTTGACCTATTTGAATTCAAGAATATCTTTTAGGTCATTTCAAATGATTTTTTAAGTTTAAGATCCATTTAGGAAATTTGAAAATTCTTCTGAACTTATTTTATTAAGTACCTTAAAACATGTTTCTGGGGGTTTTAAGGGTCGCTGATCACGAATATGACATCCGTTTTTACCGAAAACAAAAATTTTTTGTTAGGTTAGAAAATATTTTTTCGAAATTTCAAAATTTGAAAATTAACTAAAACACATTTAAAGTAGTGGGTAAACTGTAAACCAACTTCAAACACATTCCTAAGGCGAAATTTATATAAAATATTTGAAATTTCAACGATTAGGTCTCAATTTTTGCGTTTCGGCAAAAAAACGTATCGGGGTAACAAAAACGAATTGGGGTAATAAAAACGAATCGGGTCAAAAACGAATCGGGGTAAAAACGAATTGGCCAAAAACGAATCGTCCTTTTACCGGTGGAATAATATCAAAAATTTGCGGGAAAATTTAATCCCAAAAAAAAATCAATTCCGATTTCAAAATTCACTAATTTACCCTAAGTCATACACAACACAATTAAAAGCTGATCATAGGGTTCGAAGTTGTATAATTTTGCATATTTTTTCTGCGCATATGCTATGAAGAAAGGGGCTCAAAAAAGCATTTCTGCGTTGAAATTTTTTGATTTGGTGAAGGTTTTTAGTGCATATAAAAGCATATTTTGGGCTTTTCAAGAATAAATGCATATTTTGTCATTTTTGGGCTTTTAGAGCATATTTTCGTCATTTTTTTGGAAATTTTCACAAGAAAATGCGAGAAAAGCGAAAAATACACCCCTAAGGATCGACTTTTTGGGAATTTTTTAAAAAACACACCCTTAAAAATCGAAAATTTTTAACTTTTTATAAGAATTTTGGAAAAAAAATTTATCTATATAAAATGTAATTTTGTTGGTGACTGAACATTTGCGCCCCGATGATTTGCGCCCCACACATTTGCGCCCCTACATTTGCGCCCCGAACATTGCGCCCTACACATTTGCGCCCCTACATTTGCGCCCCGAACATTTGCGCCCCACACATTTGCGCCCCTACATTTGCGCCCCTACATTTGCGCCCCGAACATTTGCGCCCCACACATTTGCGCCCCTACATTTGCGCCCCTACATTTGCGCCCCGAACATTTGCGCCCCACACATTTGCGCCCCTACATTTGCGCCCCTACATTTGCGCCCCTACATTTGCGCCCCGAACATTTGCGCCCCACACATTTGCGCCCCTACATTTGCGCCCCTACATTTGCGCCCCGAACATTTGCGCCCCACACATTTGCGCCCCGATTGTGAATAAAAAATTTATTCATGAAATTACCTTTTTCCAAAGGCTAATGGAGTGATTTTATCAAAAAATCATCATGCACATCCAAACAATTCTTGTTTTCCTTCTTCTTTGACGCATAAAGCATCAAAATGCCAAGATCCGCCTTTGAATTTTTCACTTTTCATTGAAAGAGGGTTATCAAATTCTCAGAAATAATGCACCTATACAAGCGCAACCAATCTTTGATTACTTTACACCGTAGATCATGTTTTTAAATTGTTCTGGTCTTTTTTTACAGTACATATCTCTTAGTGTTGATGAAAATGTAAATCGACGATCTGCTTTATTTGTGTCAGAAACTTGGAATGCATGATTCTGTCCTTGATAATTTAGGACGCACTAATAATGGCCTGGAAGGCTTTTACACCAGCTTCAAAAAGCAATTTTCGGCTCCTAATCCACCTTTGGCAATGTAATTTAACATAAAAATACCAAAACAGAAAAACAATTAAAAGTTTATTAGTCTAATAAAAAATGAAAAAGAGTACCAACAAAATCGGATGAGTTAATCTCCCGTTAGCCCTTGGAAAAGGCAATTTTATGAATAATTTTTTTGTTAACAATAGTGGCGCAAATGTAAGGGGCGCAAATGTTTGGGGCGCAAATGTTGTAGAACCATTTTGTTTTAGCATATAATAAAAAATAAAAAATTTGGAAATTCAAAATTTTTGCAATTGTCTAAAAAATGCACCTTAGCCCTTCTTTTGGTGTTTTCAAAGTCAATTCTTAATTAAAGATAATTTTTACATTTTTTTTGCGGGTTAAAAGCCATTTTTGGCAGTTTTTAAGGCATATTTTAGTGCATATTTGGGCATTTTTTGGATTTTTAGGGCATATTTGGCGGATTTTTAGTGCATATTTTATACGCATATTTGGCATTTTTTAGTGCATACAAATTATAACCCTAGTGATCAATCAGTAATCTGCCAGCCTATGTTGATTTAATTAGCCTGATTGCACCTCTTTTGGCATCTTTTTTCACAATTAATGATCCATGAAACTCTGATACGTGTCATTGGAAGACAAGGCCTTCCTTGGAAACGGACATTGTTACACTACCAAGAGTATGTCCTTAAAATTGTCAATCGCCCGTGGGTAAATTGGAGAAAAATAAAAATAAATCATCCATTCTTTTTTGATCAATTTTGACACGATTGATCACTCGGAAATCTTTTTGATCACTCGGACCTCTATTTGATCACTTGAAACTCTTTTGATCACTCGTGAACTCTTTGATCACATAATGAGAGAGATTTGGCATTATTTTAAAACATTTAGACAATCATATAGACACAAACATTTTTCACCGCTGATCAAATTACCCAGGTACGTACATCGCCGGGCTGGAACAGTTCGGCCAGCCTCGGAGACGGAGGCGGCTCCTCAATGGTCGGCTGTCGGCTGACTTGCGCGTTGGCGACAGTGGCACTCGCCACCGCTTCTCCAACACCGCCGCTTTCCGGCGGTCGGCTGCTGAGCAGCGACGCGGCGTGCACCGGCGGTGACTGTTGTTTTAAGACGCACGCGTTCGCTGGCGGCACTGGCGAGTGCCGCCCCTCCGCGCATGCCGCCCCCGCCGCGCGTTTATGCTGGTGCAACAAGCGCCGCTTTTGGCCCGCGTGCAACTGCTGCTGTGTGCCGTTGGACGACGACGGCCGCGACACGGTCATGGCGACTACCAGCGGGGACGACGAGGTCGCGTCGCTGGTGTCCATGCGCTCGTCCTCGTCGTCCAACTGATGCTGGTGCGACTGCAGCAGTCGCTGGTGCTCGCTGCCGCCGCCGCCGCTGTGCAGCGTCTCGCCCTCGGACAGAGAGCGCTCGCGCTCCTCGGCGTCAAGCGCACGCGACTGCGACGGAATACGCAAGTGACACTCGCTACCGGCACCAAACGCGTCCATCCCGTAGAAGCCGGCGATCGGATTGGAGAGAAAGCTGCGCGAGCGGATTTGATCAAAACTGAAAAAAATGGATTCGGGATAAATGAATGGTAAAAACAGCGATCGCCGTACTATCATTGTCGTAATATTGGCGATCGGAAAATGCGATTTTCCGGCATTCATATAATCAGTAAATCAATGTAAGAAATTTATGCCAAATTTTCCTGATCGGAATTAGAAAAGTAACCGATTTTTCTTGTCAATAAAATTCATAAAATTTTCAGTAAATCTATAAATTGAAACAAGAAATAATTTTCTGGCAAAAATAATCTTTTTAATTATTTTTTTGTGATTTTTTTTTTATCTAGGCTCAACGGAACCCGTCAGTTGGGCCCTCACGGTTGGGCCCTCACGTTTGGGCCCCACACGTTTGGGCCCCAGCAGGTTTTTCCACGTAAGCTTTTTTTGTTGGCATCCAAATCCAATAAACTTGGTATCATTCGAAAGCTCTTATCATGCTCTCTGGCCTGACAAAAAGCGGATAGATTTTCAAGCCTGGAAAAAATTTTATTAAGAAAAAACTTCAAAAATTTTGACTTTTTTGAAATTTTCATGTATAATTTTTTTTGGTAATTATCTAATCGCGAAGCAATAGCTTAGAAAAAGCTTCTAAACATATTAAGCTTTCGAATGATACCAACAATGTTAGATTTGGATGCCAAATAAAAAAGTTATAGAATGTTATATTGGGAAAACATGCTGGGGCCCAAACGTGTGGGGCCCAATCGTGAGGGCCCAAACGTGGGGGCCCAATCGTGAGGGCCCAACTGACGTAGACCGAGGCTCAATATGTTTGCTAACTCACTGAGAATAGAACTTGGAAAATATAATTAAAAAACAAACAAATAAGCAAATTTTTGGCTTGGTTAAAATCAGAGCCTAAAAGTGATCAGAAAAATCGATCAAATGAGTAAAAAATCGATAAATAATATTAGTGATCACTGCAACAAAAAAATTTTTTTTTGATCGGCTCAAATTCATTCTCCAATTTCAGATCAGAGCGATGCCAAGGCCAAGTTGACGCGGGGGGAGCAATTCGAACACCGCGAGGAAACAATCGGCAGCAATGAAACTAAAGAAAAAAAACAGAAAATGATAATATTTTGTTTGGTTTTAAAATTTACATTTTCTTTCCCATTCGTTTTCTGTGGGTTTTTTTTTCTTGAATTGTACGATATTTTAATAGGCAGCAAAACTGAAACAAAAGTAAATAAAAAATTTTTTGGTAATACTACTGATGGTAGGACCGGTTTTTTGAAAAAAATATTTACCTTTTTAAAAGTCGCTGAAAATAAGTTCCTAGGGGTTTTCGGGGTCGCTGAACACGAATCTGACACTCATTTTGACCAATTTCGAATCTCGGACCCGAATTCGAACAAAAACTCGAAAATCTAAAATTTCGTGTTCAGCGACCCTGAAAACCCTTAGAAACATACTTTCAGCGATTTTTAAAAAGTTAAATATTTTTTTCAAAAAAGTGGTCCTACCATCGGTAGTATTACCAAAATTTTGTAAAGCGGAAAAGAAACAATGAAAAGGAGGAAATATTATTCAGATAAAAATTTGCGATGAAAAATGCGGTGGGGGTCGATTGGGCCCCGCCGATTGGGCCCCGCCGGTTGGGCCCCGCCGATTGGGCCCCGCCGATTGGGCCCCGGAACGATTGGGCCCCGCCGATTGGGCCCCATGGGGCAGTCACCTTTTCTTCGTTCTACATTGTTTAAAAAATTGAAATTGTTCCTAATTTATTAAATATTAAATTCAACCTATTTATCTGATAATTTCGAGAAACATCGATAAAATTCATAATGTTAAACGGGTTAAAATTCACTCTGGGTCAGCAGCTTCAAAATTCTTTGGTCTGCACCTAAATACTTCTTACATTCGGCGGTGGGGATTAATGGTAATTCTTACAATGACAGTTCGTTCAGTATTTTTTTTTTTGTAAAATAAAGCCTATAGCTTAAACCAAGTCTAACAAGGGAACCACCAGATAGTCAGAAAATGCTTATATATACTTTTTCTATTTTGAATTTTTAATGTTATCGGTGTGTGAAGACAAATAAAAAAGTTATGGGGCCTCTAAAATTAAAATTTTGACTGTGTTTTCGCTTCCGCGATGATGGTGAAGTTAAGAAAAAAAAGAACGGTGGCTCAGTTGGTTAAATTCCTATTTTGGAGGCCCGGGTTCGAACCCAACATGAAAATAAATACATTTTAATTAATGTGTAACCAAAGTTAACGATTAAATTACGTTTTATTTAAAAAAAATAATTTTTCTTTAGTGAAAGTAAACCAAAACCCGACCAAAAAAGTGACTGCCCCATGGGGCCCAATCGTACCGGGGCCCAATCGGCGGGGCCCAATCGTACCGGGGCCCAATCGGCGGGGCCCAACCGGCGGGGCCCAATCGACCCGGTCCGGAAAAATGAGCTTAACTTTAATTAAATTTATTCAAAAATATTATGGCATTATGTTTTTAAAAATTTTCAAAAAAAATGCAACGCGAATCCCGCGTGATCAGTAGGGCTTCCATTTTTAGGCACAAAAAATCGCGAAATAGGCACCTAAAAAGGCAGAAAAAATTTGCAAAATAGGCATTAAATAGGCACAAAAATCCTCAAATAGGCACAAAAATAGGCAAAAAAAATTTTTTATTAACGTTTTTAGGCAGCAAAACACGTAAAAATTTAAATCTTTCAAATTGTAAATGAAATTATTAAATAATTAAAAGTTTTTTCCAGATAAGGACAAATTTTAAATCAAAAATTTTTATTGAGAAAAAAAAATTTAAAATTTGGGATTATTTTTTAGAAAAATTTTCAATTCTTAAGGGTGTATTTTCTTAAATCTTTTTGGGTCATTTCTTAGGGGTGCATTTTTCGTTTTTATTGCATTTTTGTTAAGGATTTTTTCAAAAACCCTAAAATAGGCAAGTTAGGCACAAAAACCCCGAAATAGGCAAAGTTAGGCATTATAAAAGTCATCGTAGACACCCCAAACCAAGCGGAAAATGCCTTTTTCGTGCTTATCTAAGCGTATTAAGTGCGCAGAAATTTTAGGCATTTGCCTAAAAATGGAAGCCCTAGTGATCAGTGATCACACACAAAAAGGAACCGAAAATTTTGAGATGTTTAACATTCAAAATTAGCCATTTGAATCCCCAAACAGAAACTGAATAAGGATTGCTTTCGAGGAATGGCGACCTGGCGAAAATTCGGTAATCCTTCGGAATTGGTGTCCCGGCGAAAAAAAAAATAAAAAAATTTCTTACCAAATCACTTTTTCTAGGGTTGAAAAATGCGCTGATCACGAATCCGAGCTCAGATTTTGCAAAATCATTGATTTTGTCTATGATTTTTCATCAAGTACTTGATTTTTTTCCGAGCTCTGATTTTTACCCTAGAAAAAGCAAAAGAAAATGTTTATCTCTTTTTTCCGTCGGGACCCCAATTCCGAAGGATTACCGAAAATTCATTCGAAAATCGTCATTTTTTTCTTTATAAAAAATGTTCGCCAAAATGAGATATTTTTTTCTCTTTGCGCTCTCTGTTTTTTGACACATCTCACGTTTTTTGCGGATTGTTAAGCTTCAATAAATCCATATTCCCTTCATATTCATCCTACTAAATTTAAAATTTTAAAAATTCATCAAATTTTCCAGGAAATTAATTATTATTGCCCAGCATTTAATTTGTCGTGGCCTCTTCCAAAATGCCGTCGTCTCCGATTCCTTTTTCGCTGTTCGTCGTCCTTTTCCTATTCGTCCCATTTTTGCCCGGATGTTCGTCTTTTAATTTTGCGCCTCCTTCTTCTCCTTGTGTCTCCACCGATGTCGCCAAAATCTGTGAGAATTTCACACAAATTCCATCAACAAATTCTGTATTTCTTTTGCTTTTTCAGGTGGTGAACCATCCGTTGCGCATTATTTCGAGTGCTGTGGAGACAATGGCGCAGGTCGGACACATGAAATTGGCACAGGGCGAATGTTTTTGGCACTTTTCGGCTTCTTTTGGCATTGATCACGAATAATGGCATTGCTAATTTCGAACCCCGAACTCGGACAAAAAGAAAATTTAATTTTTCAAAAAATTTGAAAATAAATGAAAAAGTGCCATTTTTAAATGCCTTCCCCCACATTTTTCAGATTGTTGCCTCAGAATGAAATCGTGGTTCATTGTCGTGGTGTTGCTGCTCGCCTTTTGCCTGGTTGTTCGCCTCGTGATTTGTTTGGTCAAATGCATTAAGTGCTGCTGTAAATGACGGACGGCGACGGAAAAAGAAAGGAACGGACGGACGGAGGAGAAAAATGAGCAAAACGAAGTTAAAATGCCACCGATTTGTGTGAATTTTGTTGTGTTTGTACATACATATATGTATAATATTATTGTATATTTGTAAATACTGAATAACAAATTTTCTCTGTCCAACTATGGCATTTTTCAAAACCGTTTTTTAGAAATTTATGCCTTTTAAAAAATAAGGATTCGAATGAGGGAGAGCCGTTGAAAATTTTTTTTTACCGGTAACGGTTACTTTTAATGATCGCTTAAAACTGCATAAAGCGGTGCTTTTTTGTTGCAAATTCAGGGTTTATCGCGGGAACGTTAATCAAAAAATTGACATCTAAAAAATACCATATATATTTATTGTCCGGATATGCCTATTCTCATATATGTACAATACACACAATTTAATATCGTTTAGTCCGATCACAATTGGAGGTGATACGTTTTTATTAGAGCTCGGTATTTTGAAAAAAGCCTGGACCTGGACCTGGACCTGGATTCCATGTTGGACCTGGACCTGGATTTCCTGGACAAAAATCCAGGAAAATCCAGGTCCAGGAAAAATCCAGGCTCCTCGAGACCTGGATCCAGGCCTGGACCTGGATTTTTTGAAACTCGTTTTAAAAATCAAAAAAATCTTTGAAAAAATCAATTAATTGCTTGAGAATGTCTAAAAATATTTAATTCTTAATAATAATGTGTTTTTAAATCTATTTATCATTTTTTGATAAACTTGAAAAAAAAATCAGTCAATTGAAATACTAAAATTAATCGTTCCAAAAATTATAACATTTGGAAAAAAAGTTCAAAAAATTTTGAAAGGGGTTTTAATTTTTTTATATGAATTAATAAGTTTTTCGAAAATTTTTACAACATGTAATCTTGGAATTTTTTCATAAAAATTTTTCTGATTTTTTTCCAAGTTTATAGGTCAATCGATTTAAACAATTTTGTGGAAAACATAAGCAATTTGAAAATTTCAGTGCATTCAGAATCAAAAAACCAGATTTCTAACAATTTTTTTCGGCACATTTTAAAAAAAATTTTTAGGATGTGTGAGGGAAGAGAGCCCGGCGGTGACGATAGGCGCCGCTGGAAAATTTTTTGTAATTTCTATACGAATTGTTTACAAATTTTGTCCAAAAATTTACCAAATATTTGCAATTAAAAGCCAAGCGTCGACTTTTTTTGCTTTTAAAAATGCCTTTTTTTGCGGCGAGCTTCCAAAAACTTTGGGCAACAGGGGGTCCGGCGGTGCCGATAGGCGCCGCCGGGAAAATTTTGTAATTTTTAATGCGATTTGTTAACGATTTTGTTCAAAAAATGACAAATTTTTTCGATTTTGAGCCAATTTTTTAAGAGAATAAGAATTTTTAGGGGGCGGAGTGAAAATTTTGGCACATTTTATACCAATTTTAAATACATTTCGCCATAAAAATTGAAAAAAAATTTATCCAGGAAATCCAGGTTTTTTGTGCCTGGACCTGGACCTGGATTTTCAAATTGACCTGGACCTGGATTTCCTGGACAAAAATCCAGGAAAATCCAGGTCCAGGAAAAATCCAGGTTACCGAAAAATGACCTGGACCTGGACCTGGATCCAGGAAAAATCCAGGCCTGGATCCAGGTCCAGGCCGAGCTCTAGTTTTTATGCCTTTTTCCCTTTTTTAGAACACAACTATTTGCGTTTATCATCATCATCCCTTCATTGTGCAACAACAACAGCACTTCAAAGCGACCTCATCACCGTTTCTCATCGTCCGTCGTCCGTCCTTCACATCAATTCGCGCGCCATTTTCGCAATGGCGCTTCGAAGCGCATCAAAAAGTGGAGAAATAATAACATTCTGATCAGCCAATGCTTTAAATGTTTTGATCAATTTGCAGGAACTGGCGGAGCTGAAGCAGGAACCGATCACGGGTTGCACCGCGGCACCGATGGATGACGGCAAAGACATGTTCCACTGGAAGGCCACCATCAAAGGACCGCCCGAGTCGCCGTACGAAGGAGGCACCTTCAACATGGACATCGTTTTCCGTCGCGACTACCCATTCACTCCGCCAATTGTCAAATTCGAAACGCCCGTTTACCATCCGAACGTCACCAAGCAAGGTGTCCTTTTTATGGACATCTTGCTTCGCCACAATTGGGCGCCGACGTTGACCATTTCGAAAGGTGAAAGCGACGCGGGAAAGAGTGGACAAAACACCGACAAAATATCGAAATTTGTTTTCACGACTTTTTTAAACAAAACAATTTTCTTCCAAAGAATTTATGGGGGTCAAACTGCATAAGAGCCAAAAGGAGAGGTCCTAATAACTTGAGCAAAATGCCTTTTTTGATTATTTGATGGTTGCATAAATAAAAATTCGTCCCATTTCGAACCCAAACTCGAACTAAAAGTCGATGATTCGAAATTTTCAAAATTTGCTTTTATATTAGAATCTGTACATTGATCATTTTTTGTTGTTTCTATGATTTCTGATTAATTTTACCTTTTTTAAATCAATTTTCGAGCAAAAGTGCTAAATTTGAGTTTTGAATTTTCAACTTTTTGTTTGAATTCGGGTTCGGTGTTCGAAATGACACGAAACAGATGACAGAATCGAATTCTCCGACCCTGAAAACCCCAAAAACAACTTAATTTTTTTGTACATATTTCATGATTTTTCCTACATAAAAAAGAAGTCCTGTTCAGTATCCCTCCCCCCCCCCCGTTTCAGTGCTGCTCGCCATCTCATCGCTCATGTGTGATCCTAGTGAGCACACTTGTGCACTGGAGATGGACATCGCGATTATCTACCGCAAAGACCGCGAGCAGTACAATCGAAATGCCCGTGAATGGACGCAGAAGCACGCGATGAACTGAGACAACAAACGACCGATGGATGGGAGAGGATGCCGAAGACAACCGCCGAAGATGGAGGAGGAGGACACATTCAACTAACCCTATTCCTATATATGATCCCAACTGTTATTGTATTTTTGTATCTCACTGTATGTACAGTATTATGTCGCCCGGTTATTATTTAAGCGACGATATGTCTTTTGTTGGTTGATCACCATTAACAATGTGTTGTATCTCTGTGTTATCATTTAAAATATGTGATCAAAAAATTAAAGTTTGTTTGCGGTCGGCATGGCAAAGCCTATATGTCGGTCGATCCACAAAGTAGAAAATAAGAAAGTGGCATTTTAAACGGCCTAAACTTTTCATGGACATAAAAAAGAGAATATTTGATTAATTTGATGGAAATAGCCAAAATGATATCCCCCACCCTTTTTGACGAAATAATTCGCATGTTGACCAAAGTTAAGAGTTAGAAAAATCTGACTAAAGAAATTTGTTTGGTTTTTAGTCAATCGAACACATAGCCTTAATTATTATGGAGAATATTGAAAAACAGTGTACATTTGTTTGGTTAATTTCCTTGTTAATTGAGTGAATTTGGCGAAAAAATAAACAAAATGAAATTTCGATCACTTTTTATCTTATCACTCTGATTCATCACTTCTCAAGTGCTGCTGCTGCTCAATGTTGTCGTCATCCAACAGTTCATCCCCGTCCGCGGCACCACTTTCGGCTTCAACATCGCTGACGCATCCGTCTTCGGCACATTCCCCGTCGACATTGTCCATGGCATTCCGTTTCCGATGCTTGTCAAAAAAGGCACAGCGCGATGGTTGGAAGCAAAAGGTGGCCAACAAAGAGACGAAAAGCATCTCGACACAGAGCAAAAAGCAAATGTAAACTGTGGGAAACAAATGTAAAGTGCCAAAAAATAATTGTGCCACTTTCCCCAGCTGCTGCTCACATTGTGCCACCGCCGAAGAGCGCAATTTGATGGAATCGTGCGCTATGCTTGGCACCCAATCGATAATGCCGATTAAGTCGCCGACAAACTTTTGCACGGACCAAAACAGTTGGCAGAAGTCGACGATACGGAAGAGCAGCAAAAAACTGAAAAAAAAAATGCAAAATTTCGTTTTTTTTTGAAAATCGATTTTCCTATAATTTCATTTGAAAAAATGTGAGACGTGCCGATATTCGTGCAAAAGCGAGGCGCCGACGGGCACAATTACGTAAGAACCGTAGGAGCCAATAAACATGGAAATCATAGCAGCAAAATTGGATACAGCAAAATTAAGTCTTTTGATTAAGTTTTACGTGTTTGCTCCCTAAAATCCTTAATAAAAAATTTTTTAATGCCTTTTTAAATTTTTGGTGCCTATTTTAGTGCCTTTTTTGCGAGCCCTAGGCATAACCTTGCGGCCGGCGATGCCGATAGGCGCCGCCGGAAATTTTTTGTAATTTTAATGCTATTTGTTAGCAGACTTTGTCTAAAAAATGACCAAATTTTGGGCTAATTTTTTTAAGAAAAGATAGGTTTTTGGTGAGTCGGCGGTGCCGATAGGCGCCGCCGGGGAAAATTTTAAGAATTTTTAATGAATTTTGTTAAAAAATGGCCAACTGATTTTTCATAAAAGTCGGTCGATTGTTTCGGTTTTTTGATTATTTCGGTCGGTCGGTTTCGGTTAAAAAACCGAAAAAAACCGAAAAACTCAAAAATTTCTCGGTCGGTTTTTTCGGTCAAAAACCGAAACCGAAAATCGAAAAAAAAAACCACCGGTCCGATCTCTAATGAAAAGCATAGATTTTTGCAGTTTGACGCCAAATTCTTGATTAATGCATAAAATTACCCCAGAAAAGTGCTTTCCTTTGTTGGGATCACGCCATTTTTATGGGCGGGGGGGGGGGGGGGGCATAACGGAAAATTACCAAATCTCGAAAATTTATTTTCTGTCACATAAGCATATACATATCAATAGGGAACGGATTCTTAAGTTTTTGCTTATTTTTTCTGCGGCTTTAACTCGACGAGAAATGCACGAAAAACACATTTTTTGTTCGAAAATTTTGTGTTTTAACGCACTTATTCGAACTTAGAAATGCTTATTTTGGCGTTTCGTGCTTAAAAATGCATATTTTAAAGGTTCGCTCTTAAAATAAGTTTTTGTACTTATTTTAGCGTTTTATGCTTATTTTCGTTCTTATTTCGCGATTTTTGGGGAATTTATTAACAAAAATGCAATAAAAACGAAAAATACACCCCTAAGAATTGACAAAAACAAATTTGCGAAAAATACACCCCTAAGAATTGACCTAAAAATTTTCAAAAAAATACACTCCTAAGAATCGACCCAAAAAATTTCGTAAACATACATCCCTGAGAATCGAACCTTAAATCCTGAAAATTTATAAATGTACTTTATTTCTAACTGCAATCAGTAGATAGAATTGTTTGACTTAATTTTAACTAATTTACATAGAGAAAACAGCAATTTTAACAAATTTCACATCTAAATTTGAAATTTTTTCATGCTTATTTTCGCACTTATTTCGCGCTTTTTTCGACCTTATTTAAGCACTTATTTTGGACTTTTTCGTGCTTAAAAATCCGTTCCCTACATATCAATCATGAGGAAATTTGGGAGTGTGTTCAGTATAACAATAAGCGCCGAAAGGAATGCATGGGGGTGAAATGACAAATGGTGTGACAAATATTATATACAATATAACGAGCAAATAGATCAGCGTCATCGGCACAATACAATATGAGGAGCAAATAGATCAGCGTCATCGGCACAATACAATATAATGAGCAAATAGATCAGCGTCATCGGCACGTCACTCGCGGTTCATCATCAGCGTTCAGAGGCGGTCATCCCCCGCGGGTCGCCGGTCTTGCGCATCTGAGCAAAAATGAACGATTAGTAAAGGGCGGGGAAGTGAATGGACAGTGGCAGCAGAAGCTGCTGACCTACCTCATCCAATGCCCGCTGTGTCTCCTCTTCGATCAGACGAATTTGCGCCAGCGTCAGTCCGTGCCAGCGGTCCATCCAGCAGAACAACTCGCGATTGAACTTGCACAACAGGCGGGGATACTGCTAAAGGGGGGGGGGGGGGGGGGGGAAATTGCTGAAATTAGACGAACGAATCGAAAGATTATCCCCCCGCATCGGCACTCACTTTTTGGATGTAAGACTCCACCATTGTCTGCAAGCCGAGCCATTTGAATTTGACGGTGATCACTTTGTAGGCGCACATCACCGGCTCGCAGTTGGTCTGCCACTGCTGCTCCAACGGACCACGGCCTGTGTTCACGGGGCGGAATGTCGACGGTCGGGTGTTGTCAAGGATGTCGGCTGCACTCAGATGCTCGTTGTCGTTGGCGATGTCAATGCGCACCACTTTGCGTTCGTTCAGCACATCCTTCGACAGACCGAGTGCCTGAAAAAGGAGGGACGGAAAATTGTGGCATTGGCATAATTAACAATCAATTTGATGATGAATCACGTTTTTGGTGGTGCCGCGGTCGCTCAAGTGCATCGTTTCAATGCGAATCAGAAAGTCGTCCTTCATGTAGTCCGGGTTGCTCAGCTCCGTTTTGCAGTACGGGAAGGCGTTCCACGATTGTTCATGCACCGTCATCGAGCCCCTTGGCATAATCGCCCTCAGAAAAGCCGGCACTTTGCTTGAAAATGATGACAAAATTAGCATTACAATCCAATCCCCCTCCCCTCTCCCCCCTCAAACTCACGATTTCAGATGGTAAATCTTGTGCGTAAATTGTCCGGACGTGAAGCGGCCATTGAACAGACTTTCGCCTTCGAAGGGCTCGTTGCGCCACCACTTGAACGCCTTCGCCACCGCCGGTCTCCTGAAAAGGGAAGAAACAGCACATAAACAGCACTCCTCGGGATTTGCGCAAGTTCCTCCACCTGTCGCGATGCCTCGGTCACCGAAAACAATTGGCCAATTTGATACTCCTCAATGGTGAACGGCATGACGATGCGACTGAAAAAGGGAAAAAAGTGATTAATTGACGTAATTAATTAATGTGTCAGAAGAATGGTGAAAATGAAAAACAAACAACTCACTATTCTTTGATGAGCATTGTTGCTGAAGTGCAGTCAAAAGGGGAACAAAATGAAGAATGGGACAGACGCTTGTGTCCGTAAAGGGCAAATGAAGAATGATGGTTTCTGCGCTTAAAACGTCCCTTTTATACACGAATATTTTCCTACCCGTCAATTTCCGTGTAAAAATTCTCTATAAAAAGGGATCAAATTCGCGAGAGCCACTCACTCTTCGCATCGGCGACTTTCACTCTCTGCTGAACAATTTCTTCTCTCGACGACACTTTGCGCATTTAATCCGAGCACACTTCGTCACCCATCGGCTGTTCCATGTCTCTTCAATACATCGGCATCGCTGCGTTAGTCCTCGGAAGTAAGCCGGGATGAGCAGTTGTTCCATGTTAATTTGCTGTTAATTTTTTCCTCATTTTTCAGCTGCCATCGCACTGTTCCAAACTGTGTCGCTCAGCACCAGACGACAAATCGCCGCACAAAATGGCAGAAGCAGCAGCAGCAGCGGAAGCAAACGCCAAAGCAAGTCGCCGTCATCCGCAAAAGCCTTGGCACACAAAATCGCAGCGACGGTCATCGCCGAGAAGAGCCTGAGCTCCATCCCGGACAACGAAATCCTGCAGCTGATGGACACCGGCTTTCAACTGCTCGACGAGGTGGGTTGGTTCGGGCTGGATCCTGGATGACCAACCAGTGCCTGCCTCTGTTAATCGTGCCACCACTGTTTTCAGGAGCCGGCGCGTGTTGATGTGCATGCCCCTTGCTACGTTTTCGGTGACATCCATGGAAATTTGACGTACCTTCTCAAGTGGGTTTTGTTGGACTCGTCGACTCGACTTTTTAACATTTTACAACCGTTGTTCAGGTACTTCTCCGACACCCACATCGAACAGCAGTTGCTCAAGCTCCAACCGCCGCTGTTCCATTTGCTGTTCCTCGGCGACTACGTGGACCGCGGCGAGTTCAGTCTGGAAGTCATTGCGCTGCTCGTCTCGCTGAAGATCCTCTTCTGGGACAAGATCACTCTGCTGCGCGGGAACCACGAGGTCGCGGAAATCAACGCGGGGTGAGTGCCATTGGCGAAAAGTGCCGTGCCATTGTCGTCATTCATCATTTTTTGTTCCCTTTTCAGTTACACCTTCAAAGAAGAAGTGGAAACGAAGCGAGGCAAGGGCCATGGCCGCATTTACAAGGTGAGAAAAGAGCGACCAAAAATGAATGCATTTTTAATGTCTTTTTGTTTCCCCTTTTCATTTCAGAGGTGCAACAATCTCTTCACCAAGCTGCCGATGTGTGCCATCATTTCCAAGACGTTCCTCTGCATGCATGGTGGCTTGCCGCGGCCAGAAGGATGGGACTTTCTGATGGGTGACGACTTCCATGTGAGTTTTTTTTTTTGTGTTTTCCCTGTCTAAACCGGAGCAGCTCGTTTCCCCCCCCCCCCCCCGCCGTTTCCCCCCCCCCCCCGTATCAGTTCCTCCCCAGCTCAGTTCCCCCTCGCCTCGTTTCCCCGCCGAGAAATTTTTTTAAAAAAAATTTGCTAACTTAGAAATTTTTCAAGAAAAAAATCTTAGAAAGTTTTTTCATAAGAGAATTCTAAGAAAAAAAAATTTTTGAGAAATTTTTATGGTGAATTACTAAGATTTCTCAGAAAATTTTCCAAAAAATCGCTTAAAATTTCTTAAAAAAATTTTTTTTTCTTAGATTTTCTTATGAAAAAACTTTCTAAGATTTTTTTCTTGAAAAATTTCTAAGTTAGCAAATTTTAAAAAAAAAATTTCTCGGGGGGGAACCGAGCTGGGGGGGAACTGATACGGGGGGGAAACGTAG
The DNA here is from genome assembly GCA_023374025.1 of Heterodera schachtii. Lineage (NCBI taxonomy): Eukaryota > Metazoa > Nematoda > Chromadorea > Rhabditida > Heteroderidae > Heterodera > Heterodera schachtii. The sequence goes on from SIJG01000023.1 coordinate 1,647,800, forward strand.
TGCACCCGTCTAAACCTTTGCCAATTCTAATTCCTCACGCATTTTTCAGAAGCCAAAAATCGACGAGGAAATCGACGAAAACAACACATTCTGTGACCTGCTTTGGGCCGACCCCACTAACAATGCGCAGGAGCTTCGCCTGTGCAAGGATTACGAGCCGGACAAAGGATTCCTCGGCGAGTACGGCAACTATCGCTTTAATACGGTGGGTTTTGGACCCGAATTTTGTCGAGGTTTTTACAATTTTCAATCATTTTCAGGAACGCGAAACTTCAATTCAGTTCAACGACCGCTTTGCAGCAGGAGTTCTTCAACCGCTTCCCCCACATCCGCGGCATCTTCCGGGCGCACGAAAACCAACCGAAAGGGCACAGCATCAACGAGGCGCGTACAATTTGCACGGTGTTCAGCTCGCCTTGCTACATGGAAGACACGGACTGTGGATCGGTGCTGCGGGTGGGTGCCGCTTTTGCCGTGGCATTTTTTGTTTTTCAATTTTTAAAATGCTTTTTTCCCCTCACAGCTTTCTGCCGACTTGAAACACATTCACTTTGTCACGCTGAAACCGAAGGCCACTGGAGCGAAATTGAGCCAGGAAGAATGACGGACGAGCGGACCGAAAGAAAGAAGCCCTGACGACATGTAAATTAAGTGCCGCATAATATTCAATTCGATCACCTCCCATTTAATGATGTTGACCATTCCTCCTGCTGTTGCCCGAGTAGATGTGATAAATAATTGCTCCGTTTTATGCTGTCCCTATACATATTATTTGACCACGTATATATGTCATTGTTGTATTATATGTATATTGTATATATGTATGCATGTTTTTGTATATGTAATTGTTACAAAACGATAAAAACATGTTTAAACAGTGTATTCTCATGCCAAATGTTGAATTGGTAATTTTCGGAACTGTTCGATCAACCGCCGGTGACATTTTTAGGCCTGTTCGCCGAACCACGACATAATATGGACTAAAAACTGCCGAATATTAGTTTAACGCAGGGTTTCTATCTGTCCTGATTTATCAGATTTGTCCTGATTTGGAGGGTCCAAATCTGATAAAATGAAAATGTCCTGATTTGTCAGATTTGTCCTGATTTGGAGGTAGCGACCATGTCCTGATTTCTTAAATAAACTTACGACGCAGGGGGGGTGCGCCGGCGCACCCCTTGTACATGTATGTGGTGGACCCACCTGCTGAGCCCGTAGTTTGGAAACTTGTCCAAAAAAATTAAAAAAATTGCGAATTTTCTCCCTCAGATTTGTGCCTTCGGCATTGAGACGACGAAAGCGCCGCTCAAATTCCCGGATGCCAATGTGGACAAAATCATGGTGAGAGACCAAAGACCAGGGCAGCCTTTTTGTTGTCAACAAAATTGGCACTCATTTTTTGTTTGCGGAAACTTCGACATTTTCCTCCCAATTTAAAAAATTATGGTATAAATGAAATGAACCATAACCCGCCCTTTAACCCGAACAAAAAAAATGGGGAAAATCAGAATGCCAATCTAAGTTCTGTGATTTACTTACATTTTAAATACTACCCTAATACCACGCACGGTAAAAATTGCAAATTTTTAGCTAGATTAAATCGGTTAACCCCCCCTCGTATTGTTACCCTATGGAAAATTTTTTTAAAAATTTTTCAAACAGAAATTAATCTAGGACATTTTAAAATGTCAAAAAAAATTGGAAATATTTTTCTAGCGGTTTTTTCCATACATGCACAAGGGGTGTCTCGACACACTCCCCTCTCGTCGTAAGAGGCCTCGGACACCCCTCCCCCCCTTCGTTCGTCGTAAGGGGGACGGCTGTAAAAAAGGGAGGGGGTCGTCGTGGAGGGGGGTAGTAAATTTGCACAATTTCCTTTGCTAAATCAATACAAAATTCAAAAAAATTTCCCGGCGGCGCCTATCGGCACCGCCCGCCACCCCTTCACCAAAAATTTTTTTTAGAAAAAAAACGCATTGCAAAAAGAGGTGATTTAAATTGCAAAAAAAAAAAATGAAAAAGGTCGTCGCCGGAAAAAAATTTGGACCTTCGTATGAAAAAATCGGTCCCGAGATACCCCCCTGTCCCAATCGTCCGTCGTATGGCCCTTGGGCTGAGACACCCCTTGTGCATGTATGGTTTTTTCTGAATTTTGTGATAGGAATTACAAGTTTCTCCAAAAAATGTTTCCAAACAGCAGAAATAGCTGATTGTGATAAAAAATTTATTTTTCTTTACTTTTTGGGTCACCCCTCTTTTTATTTTTGCATTAATATCCCCCCCCCCTTCCCAAGATGATCTCCTACATGATCAACGAGGCCGGCTTTCTGATTGTCAACCGTGAGATTGTCGCTGCGGACATTGACGACTTCGAGTTCACGTCTTACATTGCCACTTTTTGAGATTTCGTTTAAAAATATTTTTACGAAAATATTTGACATTTTTAATCATTAATTTGTTAAATGCGCAAACGCATAGATTAAAAAATGAAAATTAAATTTCTAGCATTTAAAAAATTGAAAATTTAAATCAAAAATATATTTTATTATTTAGTTGTTTTTTGCCGTACGAACAAATGAAAGGCACTCAATTGATGATGAATTTGCGAAAAATTTGGTGGAGAAAATTGACAGAATTTACCACAAAATTGAGGACCAACAGAAGCAGGTGGTGAATAAATAAATCTTTTGACAAAACATTTTTTTAGCGCCTCGGGGAACATTTGGATTTTGAGGCGATCAATCAAAGATTATGAAATATTTTTTTAAGTCATTTGTCAGCGCAGCGACCCATGAAAAAATGGCATTTTTTGTGTGCGGAATTGCCGTTTGTCTTCTGCTTTTGCTGATCAAAGGAAACGCCAACAAAATTTTGACCGTAAAATTTGGGCGAAGAAATGGACAAAGCGACGATGAGCAAACGGAGGAGGAGGAAAAGCGGACGGAAGATGAGGGGGAAAAGGAAGAAAATGGCGGAGGAGAGAAAGGAGCACGACGGGAGGAGGAGAAAATTTTGGTGGCCAATGATGGGGAAGAGGAGGAGGAAAAAGAAAAGGAGGAGGTTGAAGGAGAGGAGTTTGTTGGAGAAGAGAATGAGGATGAAGAAGAAAAAGAAGAGGAGGATGGAATGGAGGCATTTTTGGAGGAATTTGAAGGGACGATGGATGAAGAGGAGGAAGAGGGAGAGGAGGAGGAATTTGACAGTGAGGAGGAAGAGAAGCGAGAGAAGGAGGAGGAGGAGGCATTGGGAGGAAAGAAGGACAAAGCTCTGATCAAGCAACGCCGTACACACTCTGCTGGTGAGAAACCATTTCGGGTGAGTTACGGATTTGGATTTTTTGATATTTTTTTTTTACATTTTTCTTCCATAATAGTGCGAATTTTGTGGACATCGATTTGTTCGTAGCTCACACCTGAAGGTCCACCGGCGCACTCACACTGGTGAAAAACCGTTTAAAGTGAGTTATGGATATAAAATATTTTTTAAAAATTAAAAAAATAATTTAAAAAAATATACATATTTTTTAACTATTCCCGACCCCAAAAAATTTAGTTAATTGTTGGGGAATAAAGAATTTAGAGTTGGTTGTAAAAAAAAATGGAACTTTCCATTTCTTTCGTTTCCACCTAATTTTTCCAACACTTTAATTTAATATATTTTTTTCGAAATTTGGTTTTTGAAATAAAAATTAATTTCTTTTATATTTTTAATTAAAGTGCGAATTTTGTGGGCGGAGATTTGCGCAGAAAGGAGATCTGATCAGGCACCGCCGTACTCACACCGGTGAGAAACCGTTTCGGGTGAGTGAATTACGGATTTGTGATTTTATGAATTTTTTTAATTATTCTTTTTTTTCAAAAACAGTGCGAATTTTGTGACAACGCTTTTGCTCAGAAAGGTCATCTTGACTCTCATCGGCGCATTCATACGGGCGAACGGCCCTATAAGGTAAATTGAAAATTGAATTTTTCATTATCATTTTGGTTCCTTTCATTTTTACGAATTTTCCGCCTATAACGGATTTGGTTGTAGAAGATGGAATTTATTTTTCCAAATTTTATTTCCCTCATTTTCCTGACACTTTCATTCTTTCATTTACAACTAAACCCCTTATACGGTAAAGTTATGGATTTAAAAAAATTCAAATAATTGAATAATTTCTTATTTCTAACAAAATTAAATGTAATTAATTTAAAATTCAGTGCACCAAATGTGGCAAAGCTTTTAAGACACAAAGCGATGTGTGTCGGCATTTGAACAACAAAAAAAAAGTGCGGAAAGAAATGATGGCATTGGAATTTGATTTAATTGCTTCAGCAGGCGCTTAATGTTTTTTTTTTGTACCTTTTCCATTTTTTATTTGTTTTTTTCAGTTTTCTTTCATTTATTTTATTTGTTTTTGTAATTTATCGTATAAAATATCAATTCTCATCCATCGCAATCATTCGAATGAGTTTTTTAATTTATTAATTAGCACAAATTAAGGAAAATTAAGCATTTTATAATTTAAAAGCAAAATGGCATCAATAATGAGGGAAAGTAACATTATTCATTACTCAAAAAAAAAAAACTTTTTAAACGCAATTATTTTGACATTTAATATATTCAATAACAATGAATTTTTGTTTTAAATCAAATTTTTATTAAAAAACGAAGAAAAAACACGCTCGGTGGCCAACATGCAATCGGCCAACCCGAGAATTTTGAGGCCGGTCTGAATGTTAGGGTTAATTGATCAATTAACTACCTAATTAATTAAGTGTGGCCCGCCAGCACTGGGGGCGGCGAATTTGTGGGCAAAAAGGACGTCATCTCATGGTGGAAGAAGTTGGCATTGTGGCGCAATTTTATTTGCATTTTGTTGCTCATTTCGCTGCTTGGACTTCTTTTTTTTGGTAAGTTTTGTGTTTTCATTTTTCAGAATTTTACAAAAAAAAAATTCAGTTAAAAATAAATTTTTTTAATTTTAGGCACTTTTTATTACCGAAAGCAAACCGTCGATGGATTCGCAATTAATTGAACTGGAGAAAAATTTAGCAGTGAAAATGGACAGAATTTACGAAAAACTGGGCCAACAGCAGGAGGTGATTAAATTTTTTTAGGGGTCAAATTCAACTGAGGTCCTTTAAGAATTGGAATAATAATATTTTATGAAATTGGAAAAATTTCAATATTTTCAGTAACTTTAAATCGCAACTGATCAAAGAATTGTTCATTTTTTGCTTTTGGCATTTCTTCTGATCGCCGTCGTTTGCCTTATAATTCTGCTGATCAAAGCAATTGTCGACCAATTTTTGAAGCAGAAATTTGCACAAAACAACAACACAACGGATGGGGAAGAGGAAAAGCGGACTGAAGAGAAGGAGGAAATGGAAGAAAATGGAAAAGGAAGAGAAGAGAAGGAGGAAGAGAGAAAGGAGGACGGGAGGAGGAGCCAATTTTGGAGGAAAATGATGGGGAAGAGGAGGAGGAAGAAGAGGAGGAAAAAGAGGGGAATGAACGAGAGGAATTTGTTGGAGAAGAGAATGAGGAAGAAGAAAAAGAGAAGGATGGAGCGGAGGCACTTTTGGAGGAATTGGAAGGGGCAACGGAAGAAATGGAGGAGGAAGAAGAAGAGGGAGAGGAGGAAGAATTTGACAGTGAGGAGGAGGAGAAGCGGAAGACAGAGAACAAAATGGGAAGAAAGAAGGGCACAATTTTGGTGAGTAACAATAAATCCACCATTTTTGCCAATGGCAAAAATGGAAAATGCCAATGGCCAAATTTATGGTTCCGTTTTTTCAACAGCAATCGGCGGCAAAGTCAAAGGAGGCGACGAAAGGACGCTTTTCATGCACTCTTTGCACAAAGAGTTTTGACCGGCCCTCAAACTTGAAGAGACATATGCTCATCCACACGGGCGAAAAGCCTTTTGGGGTAAAGAAAATATATATTAGCCCAAAATCTATGCGATGGATTAAGATTTTGGGTTTTTGAAGAATTTAATTTTTTGTTTCAAAAATCAGTGTCCATTTTGTGGGCAAATGAATGCTTTTGTCGGAAACCCATTTCTGAAGAAGTGAATTTAGTGTACTCTTATGGGCAATAAATTTATATTCTGAATTAAATAAGTTTGCTTGCAAAAGTTCATTTAAAAAATTTGGATTTTTGGAATAAAAATTAATTTCTTTTATATTTTTTGATTAAAGCAGGGTTCGGATCGAAAATTTTTCCAAATCAGAACATCAGGCCCAAAAAATCAGATTTTGGGATCGAAAATCAGAACATTTTGCAAAATTGCTTCAAATCAGTTATTTTTATAATTTTTCAATCAAAAATGTATTAAAAATTATATTTTTTGCCTACGATTATCATCTTTAAAAATTTGGTGAGGAAATTAGCAAATTGAAAATTTCAGTGCACTGGGGATGAAAAATCAGATTTTTAAGAATTTTTTTGCGGCGGATTTTTCCAAAACTTTTGGGAAATGGGCGAGGGGAGAGGGTCCGGCGGTGCCGATAGGCGCCGCCGGAAATTTTTTTTTTGTAATTTCTTACTGATTTGTTAACAGATTTTCACCAAAAAGGCCAATTTTTGCAATTAAAAGCCAAGCGACGACTTTTCCTTGCGTTTAACGACACCTTTTTTTTGCCGCAATTTTTTTAAAAAATTTGAGGGGATGGACAGGTCAGGGGAGCGGCGTCCGGCGGTGCCGATAGGCGCCGCCGGGAAAAATTTTGCGATTTTTAATGCGATTTGTTAACAGATTTTTGTAAAAAATAACCAAATTTTGCCACAAATCTTATATTTTCTTGACAAAAATTGACATTATGCCACAAAATTTTCAAAAATATGAGTTTATCTAAGAAATCAGAACAAAATTTGGTCACTACCCCAAAATCAGAACATTTCTGACAAATCAGAACAATTTTATTTTATCAGATTTGGACCCTCCAAATCAGAACATTTCTGATAAATCAGAACAGATCCGAACCCTGGATTAAAGTGCAAATTTTGTGGGCTGAGATTTGCGCAGAAAGGAGCATTGAACAGTCACAAAAAATCGTTGAAATGAAAAACTATAAACACACTTTTCAGAACTCCCTGATGTTTCGTCACTGAAATAAACTTTTTAAAAATTAAACACTATTTCATACACTTTATAAATTTTTTTAGCCAAAAACCATTAAATTTGTGCTAAATGGTATGGAAATTCATTTATAACTAGAATTGCACGGGACCGGGTCGGGAATTCCCGGTTTTTTCAGGTCCCGGTTTTTGGAAAATTGAAATTCCGGTCCCGGCGGGACTAGATAATCACTGGTAAGAATGGGGGTCTGGTGAGAAAAGAGGGGGTCAAGGCAGTTCGTACAATGGCGTTTCATACAATTTAAAATGGGAATGGCCATATCTTTTTTGTTCTTCAGTTAATTTCTTCAAAATTAGTATCATTCGAAATCATATTTTCTTTACATTATTTCAATTTCGTATTACCATTCTGTGCATCATCGTTTCTTAAATGGTAATTAAAACCCATTTATTGGAGGCAAAGTGACCACCGACTTTATCATTAGGTCAAAAGAATGAGCCTGGAATTTCAGGAAATCGCTTAATTTATCCTAAGGCAATATATACATATAATACAAATTGTGATCACCGCAACAAAAGAATAATTTTATATACATCAACTTCATTCGATATACTTAGATCACTTCTCGATAAATCATTAGTCATTTTCTGCTTCTGATCACTTGGGCCGATCATTGATTGCATCACGAAACCCAAATGTCGATTTTGTTCCATTGATCATAAAATTGCCAGTCAATCGCTTCCTTTTCCCATTTTGTCCATTTGCTTTCGTCGCGCACAATTGGACAACGGATCAGCAGAAAACGGCCGATATCGTTCATCCATGTCAACGTCAATTGTTCATGCGTAAATCCATTAGTCAGATCGAAGAGCAAAACGGAGTCAGCAAAAGTCGGCGGAAAGCGAATGACAGCGATGAAATTGACGGGAGATGAAGCATTGGTAAATTCCTAAAATGGGGGAAAACAGTTAAAAAATCAAAAAGAATTCTTTGATAAATGGAATTCACCCTTTTGAAGGCTTCAATGCTTGACTCCAAATGCACGTCATTCGCAAACCGCAGCCAACATTTGAACACCTTTGGCACACCGTCAGGACGGGGAGTGAAAAGCCATTTGGCCACCGATTGTCCATTCGATGCCGCGGCACTGTCATCGGCAGGAAATTCGGCGAAGAAACCGTCATAGAAGGCATTTAAAACGCGAAGCGATGGACAGTCGTCGAGAATTGACGGCACGACAAGTCGCAAACGGCTGAAAGTTGAGTCGGACAATTGGAAGGCACAAATATTTGTCGCGATCATTGGCCAAATGTTGCGCAAAACGGAATCCAAAGTGCTGTTAATGATCACAAAAGTATCGACGATGGCCAAATGAATTGGAAAGACGGCAAACATTGGACGAAAACAGCGGAGAAAAGTGATCACATTGTCATTGATGTATCTGTAAAAAAGATAAATTACAAACAGAAAACACCAAAAAATCATTCGCTTCACCTTATTGTGATGGCTTCGAATCCGACGACTTTCTTTGGCAACGGATTTTGCGGAATTTGCACCGGATACCAATAGGAATTGAGAATTTCCATTTCCTTAGTGCCATCCGCTTCAAATTTGGGCCAAATTTGCATGGATTTGAACGCCCAGCGACGCGTTTTGAAGTGTTCGTCGACGTAAAAGTCGAATCGGTGGCTGATCATTGAAATGCCAAAGCCAAGTTGCGAAGGCGTAAGCAAATCGAAGACACAAAGCCAACAGTCGGCGGAGATGAAGCTGAAAAAAGGGAAACAAAATTAAAATTGAATTTGGCATTTTAATTTTACATTGGTTTTGCCATCTTTTCCTCCGCTTCATTTTGGTTGTCAGGAATTTCGTCGAGGCAAATTGTTATCACAGTTTCCGGCACTTTTTCAATTTTGTGTTGGTTGTCTGGCATTTCGTCATGGCAAATTGTTATCACAGTTTCCGGCACTCTTTCAATTGTTATGACAGTTTCCGGCACTTTTTCAATTTTGCGATGGCCTCGTTGTTTTGGTGGTTTTTTAAAGCGGTTCCGATACTTCAAAAGAATGGCACAACAAATGACAAACATTGGCACAGCGATCAGACTTAAAAATGAGAATGAAAAGGGTAAATGTCGAAAAGAAATTCAAAAAACGTACAGAATCACTTTTAAAGACATTGTCATGGAGAAAGGTCAAACAGAGACGAAAAATATAATAAGGGGCGAATGAATAATAATGAAAAAATGGAGGTGGAGCAACCACTTTTATACTAATTTTTACCAATTTTTGATGCCTGGCAAACAACAAAAAAAGATTTACCTAGTTCCAACCAAATCCCACTGATTTACCGTATTTATTGTAATATAGCCCCCGGGGGCTCTATTTTACAACCCCAAGTTTCAAAAGTCCAACAAAAATTTTCAGTTTTTTTGTAAATATTTTGTCAAAAAAAAACAAATTAATTATCCAGTGCTTTTAATTAAAAATGATATTTTTTTTTCAATTTCGGCAACGATTTCATAAATAAAATATTTTCAATGGTCTGCTGGAAATAGTGAAAATGATCACAAAATAATATTTAATTGATCGAAGCATTGCCTTTTTCCTCAGCTACTTAAATCGATTTCTTAAAATTCCATAAATATATTCTACGGGTTTCCGGGTTAATTCAAAAATTCTTGTTCGTTTAGGAAATGGCACGGAATTCCGATTTTCGATTTCCGACATTTTTTGGGGTCCGAATTCCGATTTCCGAAAAAATTTTGGTCGTCGGAATTCCGACTTCCGAATTTTTGATGAAAAATGTGAAATTTTCTGAAATTTTATTTTTTATTTTTTTTTCAAATAGTAATTTTTGTAAAATTCCTTATTCCCCAAATGAACAGATAAATTCTAGAAAGGCCAGGAAATTATTTGTTGATTAGGGAAAATCCTAAAAAAACTGGGGCTTTCACTTTTTTGTCAAATTATGCTATTATCGCTGATCACAAATCTGCCATTTTTCAATTTTACTTTGATTTTACCGATGGATTTCAGTTTCAGGAAATCACAAAATTTTTTTTATAAAATATACAACAGTCACAAATCCAAATTGATCATTCAAACAAAAAAGAACAATTTCTATGAGCATTTGTCAACTTCCAACTCCATAATTCAAATTTATCGATCACTTCTCAGCAAATTATTCATTCACTTCTGCTGCTGATCACTTGGGCCGGGCATTGCGTCAAGAAGCCTAAAAATAAAACTAAATAAAATCGGATTTTTGAAAAAGCATTCGCTTACCCATCTCCGATTTCGTCCTTATTATTGATATGAATGTCAATTTTGTTCCACTGATCAAAAAATTTCCAATCAATCGCTTCCTTTTCCCATTTGCCTGCGTCGCGCACAATTGGGCAACGGATCAGCAGAAAAAGATTGCTATAGTCGTTAATCCTTTTCAACGTCAATTGTTCATGAGTCAATTCATTGGTCAAATCGAAGGGCACAACGTTAATCAGCAAAAGACGGTGGAAAACGAATGACAGCGATGAAATTGACAGGAGATGAAGCCGAGGCAAAAGCCTAAAATTAGGGGAAAATTGATTAAAGAAATGGGAAATGAAAGCACAGTTTTGAACGGTTCAATATTCGATAACCAATTCCCATCATCCTTGTCCATAAGCAACGAGCATTTGAACACCTTTTGGCACGATGACATTTCGCCTACTCGACATTTCGCCTACTAAGCCAAAAACATTCATTTCGCCTACTAACCCAAAACCGGACATTTCGCCTACTGTCATTTCGCCTACTATTCATTTCGCCTACTGACATTTCGCCTACTTGTCATTTCGCCTACTAAGCCAGAAACATTCATTTCCCTACTAAGCCTAAACATTCATTCGCCTAAGCCAAAAACATTCATTTAGCCTATTGGAAATACATAATGCCAAAGAGAAAATAAAAAGAGAGAATATACAATATCTATAATGTTTTTGCATCAAATAAATCATTCATTTCATTTTTAAGTCATTTTCTTCAAAGACAAAGAAATTTCAGATTCTAATAAGAAATGCCAACTGTTCGCGAAATACTTGAGAGTCTGCAAAAGCGAGTAAAAAAGCCTCGCATTGCTACAAATGAAGACAGCGTACTGAATGTTGAGAGGACAGACGCAGAACAACAAATTGAAGGCACTCCAACCAGGAACAATTTGGACGTCGCTTCGAGTGATGACGAAGAAAATTGTGAGCCCGTTCAATTCAAACGTGGAGAAACAATCCGGGGAGCTCTTTGTCTTTGGTATCAAGGTGTTAATAGTTTTTTTTTTGATTTTTATTTCTTTATTTTCAGGCTTTCGATTTATCAAAAACAGAAAAGATGGTAGCTGGTTCAGGTGCGAACAGCGCAATTGTCCAGCGACAGCCAAATTGGAAGACAATGATTTGATGACAGGCATTTTGGGCCCAAAATCACATCACCATGGTTGCGCACCATCGCGTTATGATGCAGAGACGAAACGAAATCAGATGAAGCGCCTGATCAAGGAGGAGCCAAAAACGAAACCATGTCAAATCCGCGCTCAAATTCGGACAGACATCGACGATGAAGTCTTCGAATTGCTCGGCACCAATGAAGCGCTCGACCAAATGGCGAACAGGTAGACAAAATTCAGAGAAAATAATGATGCAATATTTAGAACAAAGAACAAATTCGTTGGTGGTGTCAACTGTGCCGACCCACTGAACATACAAATTCCGCCTGGTCTTTTGATAAAGAATGATGAGTCCGTCCTCATTTATGACAGCCGTGAAGTGAGGACTGGACAATCTGATGTTGTCCTGATTTTCAGTCATAGCAAGGCAAGTCTACCTATACTTATGTACTTTTATAAATTAGTTTAATTTCAGCTGTTGTCAGTGCTCAAACAGAATCGTCGGTGGAGCCTCGACGGCACATTCCGCAGTGCGCCAAAGCCGTGGATGCAAGTGTTCGTCATCGGTTGTTATGTCAACAACCGAATGGTGGTTGCAGCGCAAGCCTTGCTACCTGGTAAAGCCTCGAAGTATTACACAGAAGTCCTTCAACAGTTGAAGCGTGCCGTTGAACCCATCCTTCCCATAAAAGGCAAAAAAACAGCGGATTATCTTCATTAATAATTATTTTAAGTGATGAGCGACTTCGAGATTGGAATGCTCAAAGCGATGCGTCATGTCTTCCCGTCATGCGAACGCTCGGGCTGCAGCTTCCACATGGCGCAAGCGGTGTTCCGAAAAGCCAGAAGCATGGGCATTTTTAATTTGTTAAACGAAGATGACGACGAAGTACCGGTTCAAAGGAAATCCGTGCACAAAACATTCAGGTGTCCTTCATTAATTCAAAGTGTTTTTTATTTTTGCAAATCAGATCAGTTCTTTCTTTGGCCCTCATTCCGCCAGATTACGTTCGGCACGCTTTTTCAATTATTGTCAACGCGGCACCGCTTGGAGTTCAAGGATGGCTGGCGTATTTTGGCAAAACCTACATTGGCACAACTCAATTCGAGATTGACCGTGGAGCGAAGGCATTTGGACCCAATTCTGATGTCGGGCGCTTCTTTCTACGTCGCACTCAAAGCACAACTCGTAAATACACATACTGTTTTCATGAATTAATAAGTTTTAAATAATTTACCGTTCAGTGTGTCACAGGCGTCCACAATAACAAGCAATGGACGAATACAATTCGGACTGCATTCGCCACAACAATCGACTCCGACGATCCCATTGTCCGAAGAAAGCAGCCTGCAGCTTATTCGACGCTGGGAACAAGACATCGTCTGTCCTCCACGCTTCCCGATCTCGTTTTGGAATGTGTACACCCGGGCTCAAATGGCAATTGAGCGAACGAACAACGGCATGGAAGCCGCGCATGGACAATTTGCAGTAAAAATTTGTCCGTTGGAAGACACTTTTTTGGTAATTTAGCGTGAACTCAATCATCATCCGTCACTGAGTGCTTTCATAGCAGCATTCATCAAGGACATCGACAAACAACTGGACATTGGACGAGCAGAACGTCTCCAGAAGAGTAGAAAACGACCGCAACGGTACATCATCAAAGAACAAAGTGTGGTGCGTATCATTGACGAGGCTGACTTTGAAACGGAAGAAGGATTGACGAACGCATTGTATCTGATCGGACTCGTAATGCAAGGCTTTGTGGAGGGACTTCACGTCCGTGGAAATGAAGATAGTGAGGAAGAAACTGATGACACCGATGGAAATTGAATTTATGATTTAACAATTTTTACTTTTATGATTTTTAACATTTTACTTTTATTTCTCTTTGGAGTTTAATAAATATCTATTTGCTTCCGTGTATTTTTAGGTTTAATTTAATTATTATAATAAAAATAGCTAAATATAAACCAATTTAGAATATATATTTTGGTGAAATTCGTTGTCAAAACATATATTTTAGGTTAGTAGGCGAAATGAATGTTTTTGGGTTAGTAGGCGAAATGTCGAGTAGGCGAAATGAAGGTTTTTGTCTTAGTAGGCGAAATGAATGTTTTTGGCTTAGTAGGCGAAATGTCAGTAGGCGAAATGTCGGTAGGCGAGATGTCGAGTAGGCGAAATGTATGCACACCATGTCACCGACAGGAAATTCGGTGAAGAAACCATCATAATAGGCATTGATAATGCGAAGCGATGGACAGTCGTTGAGAATTGACGGCACGAAATGTCGCAAACGGCGGAAAACTGTGGCGGATAGTTGGATGGCACAAATATGTTTTACGACCATTGGCCAAATGTTGCGGAAAATGGACTCCATAATTCGGTTATTGTTCGTGTGGATGGACAAATTGATTTGACAGGCGGCGAAAAGTTGGTGAAAACGGCGGAGAAAAGCGATTGCATTTTGGTCGATGAAACTAAAAATGGATGGGAAGGAGAATTTCTCCCATTTTACGAGATCCCGATGCGTTCAAATCCGATGACTTCGCGTGGCATTTGAATTTGCGCAGTTGGCAATGGTTTTCCATGGGAATTGACAATTTCCATTTGATTTGTGCCATTCTCTCCAATTTTGCGTCGAATTCGAATAAATGCCAATGTCCATTTGCGAGTACTGAAGTGTTTGTCCACGTAAAAGTCAAAACAGTGGCTGATCAGATTATTTTCGTTTTTGATTTTTATGTGTGAAAAAACAAATGAAAGAACATTTGGAATTTTAGAGAAGCAATAATATGGAGGGGATCAAAAACAAAAGAATGAAACATTTTCATGGCATTCGCCTGAATTGGCAGCCAATAAATAACATTTGTAGAAAAAATGACAGTTATTGCCATTTTTCTCTGTCTTTTATACTTAATTTTGAAAAAATGTGGCCCATTAAACTGCAAATTCATCGTCACCGCACTCCCCAAAACTCCTAATTATTTTTAAGTATTAGCTCCAAATCTTAAATCACCGTAATTACGGATTTCCGTAATTGAAAATCAGTTGCGTCCAGCCCTAATCGTATACTAATGAGAATTTTCATTTCCTGTGTGCCATTCGGTTCAAATTTTGGCCAAATTCTCTTGGATTGCAGTGCCGCGCTTGAAATGTTCGTCCACGTATAAGTCAAATCGGTGTTTTTCTTCCGAATATTCAAATTTAAAAATTGACCAAAATATAGTTAGAAAATTGTGTGCTTGTTAACCAACTTGAAAAGCATATCCGCCGTGAAATTTTTTAATAAAAAATAAATAAATTACCCTTAGGGCCTAAAAATAATTATATTGTGTTAATTATTCCAACAAAAAAGAGAATAATGTTTATAAGCTCGTTAAAATAGCATCAAATTCATTATCCAACGCACCAAGTCAAATTGATCGATCACTTCTCAACAAATCATTCATTCACTTCTGCTGTTGATCACTTGGGCCGGGAGTTGCGTTGAGAAGCCTAAAAATTGGAACATCACAATAAATTTAATTTGAATAATTTATCCGCTTACCCTTTCCCGAATTCGTCCTCGTTATAAATGTGAATGCCAATTTTGTTCCATTGATCATAAGTAGGGCTGCGACTTTTAGTGACGAAAAATCTCAAAATAGTTAACTAAAATAGTGAGTAAAAATGCCAAAATAGTGACAAAATAGTGGCAAAAAGTGCAAAATAGTGACGAATAGTGACAGAATTTTTAGCCAAAAATTGAGCAAAAAATTCTTTTATTCACTGAATGCAGTTGCAAATGAGGTACATTTCTTTTCTAATATTTTCTTGGCAAATATTTAATTCTTTAAATTAAAATTTTTGTCAAGAAAAAAAAATTTAGAGGATGGATTTTTGAGAAAATTTTCCAATTTTTAATGATGTATATTACAAAAAATTTTTGTTTTCTGAAAATTTTTAAGTCGATTCTTAGGGGTGTATTTTTCGGTTTTTATTGCATTTTTGTTAACAAAATTATCAAAAAATGTCGAAATAGTGAAAAAATAGTGACAAAACGCCAAAATAGTGAATTTCACTATTTTAGTGACAAAGCTCCAAAATAGTGATTTCTAGTGACCGATTGTGAGATCTTCTTCAACGTCAATTGTTCACGGGTCAATTCGTTGGTCTGATCCCACCTCGTCGTAAGAGGCCTCGGACACCCCCCCCCCCCCCCCCCCCCCCTCGTTCGTCGTAAGGGGGGCGGCTGTAAAAGAAGGAGGGGGCGTCGTGGAGCGGGTGGGCCGTCGTGGAGGGGGGGGGGGGTCGTTAACGAAGGAGGAAAATTAAAAATTTGCACAATTTTCTTAGCGAAATTCATACAAAATTCAAAAAAAAAATTTCGGCGACGCCTATCGGCACCGCCGGCCCCCCAAAAAATCTTATTTTTCCTTAAGAATTAGCCAAAAATCTCAAAATTTGGTCATTTTTAGAGGAAATCTGCTAACAAATAGCATTAAAATTACAAAAAAAATTCCGGCGGCGCCTATCGGCATCGCCGAACCCCCCCCCCCCCCCCCCCCCCCCCTCTGGCCCCCAAAAAGTTTTCAAAAAACCACGCCGCAAAAAAAAACGTTTTTTTAACAAAAAAAAAAAAGTCGTCGACGTGCCAAAAAATCGCAAAATTTGGAAGTTTTTGGTGAAAATCTGTTAACAAATTGGCACTCGAATTTTCAAAATTTTCCCCGGCGGCGCCTATCGGCACCGCCGGCCCACCTGTTCCCGAAATTTTTTTTGGAAAAAGCGCGCCGAAAAAAGGGTTTTTGAAAAGCAAAAAAAAAAGTCGGCAGAAAAAATGGTCTGAATAGCAAAAAAAAAAAAAAAGGTCGTCGCCGGAGAAAAATTAAATTTGGACCTTCGTATGAAAAATCGGTCCCGAGACACCCCCCCCCCCCTGTCCCAATCGTCCGTTGTATGGCCGTTGGGCTGAGACACCCCTTGCACATGTATGGTTTTGTTCACATTATCCACGTGCAACAAGCAGAACAACACTTTTGGCACATTGTTTTGAAGCGGAGTGAAAAGCCATTTGGCCACCGCTTGTCCATCCGATGCCATGGCACTGTCATCGCATGGAAATTCGGCGAAAAGATCGTCGTCATCAGCAAAGAATTTGACAATGCGTAACAACGGCAAATCGTTGAGAATTGACGGGACGAATTTGCGCAAACGGTGGAAAAATGTGGCGGACAATCGCAAGCCATGAATATTTTTGTTGAGCATTGGCCAAATATTGTACAAAATCAACGCCAAAATGCGATCACTCGTCGTGTTGATGGCCAAATTAATTGGACGAGAGGCGAAAAGATGGCGAAAACGGCGGAGAAAAACGATGGCATTTTGGTCGATGAAACTGAAAATGATTGGGAATTTTTGTTTAAAATTTTTGTATAATCGCCAATTTTACTAGATGATGATGCGTTCGAATCCGCTGACTTTGCGTGGCATTTGAATTGACGGAATTGGCATTGGTTTTCCATGGGCATTGACAATTTCCATTTCGTTAGTGCCATTCTTTCCAATTTTTCTTTCAATTTGAATAGGTTTCAGCGTCCATTTGCAAGTCTTGAAGTGTTCGTCGACATAAAAGTCAAATCGGTGACTGATCATCGCAATTCCAAGGCCAAGTTGTGAAGGCGTAAGCAAATCGAAGACACAAAGCCAACAATCGGCGGAGATAAAACTGAAAAAAGGGAATACAAAATTTAAAATTGGCATTTTAATTTAATTTTACATTGCTTTTGCCATTTTTTCCTCCGCTTCTTTTCGGTTGTCAGACATTTTGTTGGAGCAAATTATTAACACAGTTTTCGGCTGAATTTTCTTATTATAAAAACAGAAAAAGAACTTTGCAAAATCAATTTTCATTTAAAACAAGAAAAACCGAAAAAAGCATGAAATATTTTGCGTAAACAAAAAGGACAGAAAAAGTGATGGAAAGAATGGCACAAACGGGATGGAAAATGTCAATTGCTGTGGAAAACCAGTGCCAATTCCTCAAATTCAATTGCCACGCAAAGTCGTCGGATTCAAACGCATCGAAATCTCGTAAAATTGGCCAAATGTTCGAATTTTAGAAACATTTCCATTCATTTTCAGATACATCGACTGCAATGTCATCGCTTTTCTCCACCGTTTTCGTCCGCTTTTCTCCGCCTGTCAAATCAATTTGGCCATCAACACGTTCAATTACCGCATTTTGTAGTTGATTTTGCACAACATTTGGCGATTGCTCGGAAAAAACATTCATGGCTGGCGATTGTCCGCCATATTTTTCCACCGTTTGCGTCAATTCGTGCCATCAATTCTCGACGCATGTCCATCGCTTCGCGTTGTCAATGCCAATTCCAATGGTTTCTTCACCGAATTCCCATGCGATGACAGTGCCAATGCATCGAATGGACAAGCGGTGGCCAAATGGCTTTTCACTCCACGTCCAAACAATGTGTCAAAGGTGTTGATCTGCACGTTTGACACAGATGTTGGGCATTTGGCATCGCGGATTTAAGCCTTCAATGCGGTGGTTTTCAATGATTATTTGGCTCTTTTACATTTTTTGGGGTTCGTACATTAATTTCTGCATAGTCGAACCCCGAAAAAAATTATTTTGAATATACTCGAAAATCTTGATGTGATATTTGCTTTTTTCTTGTATTCCAGGGACTTTAAGTTTTTATTGATACCTAGAATCGATTAATAAGTCAAAATGAAGAAAAAATTTAGCTAAAATGCTATTTTTGAGCTTTTCATGCGATAGCATATGCGCAAAAAAGCATATAAATCCGTTCCCTCCCAAAATAAGAATATTTCTGATAAATTAGGTCTTTTATATTTTAAAATTTGGACCCTCCAAATCATTTTGACCCATTTCTTCATAGCACTACACAGAGTAACCAAGTCGGGGATCCATAATATGAGGCCACAAAAACCAAAACAAATTTATGAAGCATATTTTAAATGAAAATTCCAAAAATGATTCTTTAAGAGAATTTTGGCACTTCATCATGCCATATTGGTTATTGAAAAACATCGTGCTTCCGCAGCAGGCGTTTACCGACTGACAGATGTGTACGTTGGAGACGACCCGATTGGCGTGCTCGCATGGGAAATTCCGGCCGCCATGACGGATTTCTGTCGGTGGCTGAAAGAGGCAGAGGAAGAGCTGCATGGATGAGGAGAACTGGCGAGATTAGTTGCAACAGCGCATCTCCGTCTGGTAAGTCATAATTAATTAGTGATAAAAAGATTGCAAATAAACAGGAAACGAAAATCAAAATGTAAGAAATCCCGAAATTATGAGAAACGTGAAGGAAATGCCGCACTGATCGGAATGGTAGTTCAAAAAAAATACCTAGCAATAGAAACTGTGAAGTGATCAGAAACGGGAAGGAATCCCCAACTCCCTAAATTCTTTTGAGAAAAATTGTTTTAGGTTCACTTCCACCCGGTAGAAGATGGGAATGGGCGTTTGGGACGGCTGCTGATGAGTGTGCTGCTGAAGAGAAGGGGAAAGGGGCCCATCATACTGCGAGAGTCATTCCAGGACCAGTATGATGAGTGCATGAGGACCCGCAACTTGGAGCCGTTCATTGCGGAAATCAATGTTGAATCTGAACAACTTGGAGAAGCCAGGTTGCAGCAACGCGGTCTGGTTGTGCGTGGCCCCTCTCCACGGTTTTGGTGCGTGAATGTATGAATGTTTACTGTCATTAGCATTTCAAATTAAGGAGGTTTTGAACATGGACGTTGCCTTTTGAACATGGACGTGGCCTTTTGACATGGACGTGGGCTTTGAAACATGGACTTTTGACATGGATATGGCTTTTAATGATTTACGATTCGGATTTTTATCAACATTTGTTTTTCAACGAAAACACTATAAAATGCTAAAAAAAGAAATTTTGGGCAGGTTGAAAGAGGACATTTAGGTGGGATAGAAAAGATTTAGAAATTGTTCACATTCATCGATATACCTCAAATTATTTGAAGCATTATATTCCTTTTATATACAAGCTGTCAAGAATTACCTTATCCCATCTTTCAATACACACGTTTTAGCCAAATGTTGATGAATCGTCAGTTAATTGTCGCTCATCCTCTGCTGCACGTTGTCGCCACGAATTTGTAAATTTAGCACTTTACTGACTTCGAAATCCAAAACAAACAAAAATCTTCTTACCGCATATCGGGCGCCAATTTTGTTCTTCTTGTCTAAAATTTAGTTCTTCTATTAAATTAAAAAAAGGAGTTTATGTCTGAGTCCATGCATGAAACAAAGGAGGAGGGTGCGGGAGAGGAAAATTCTGTAAAATTTGGCTAAATTTTGCCCTTTTCGACGACCCGCACTCGCTTGCTGACTACCCCTTAAGTCAAACCCGAAAATTGGTACACGTAATTGGAAGCCATAATAATAAAATATCCAAAATTTAATTAAATTGTTAAAAAGTAATAAACTAAACTTCTCATACATATTTCCAAAAAATAATTGGCGAAAACTATTTTTTTCCATTTTTGAAGTGTTCAAAGTCAAATCGGTGGCGCATTTTAATTTAATTTTACATTGCTTTGCCATCTTTTCCTCCGCTTCTTTCCGATTGTCAGACATTTTGATGAGGGGAAATTATTAAGACTGTTTTCGGCGGATTTAATTAGCTTATGTATTTGTTAGCAAAACAACCATTTTCAAAAAGAAAAAGCAAAATCCTGTAAAAATTGGCAAAAATAAATTAGTATAAAAGTGGTTGCTTTTTCTCCGCCACTTTCATTATTATAATTAGAGCCCGGAGCAGGACCGGATCCTGCGCAGGATTTTGCAGGATCCCAATCCGCAATCCTGCATTTTTTGAAAAATGCAGGATTTGCAGGATTAATCCGGCCGGATCCAATCCGGCAAAAGATTTTGAATTCTTCCTGTAACAGGATCCGCAAATTTGATTTTTGTGCAGGATCCGGCAGGATTTTATTGATTTTTTGAAAATTTAAGAACAGAATGCCAAAATTTTTGAATAAATTTATAATAAATTCAATCAAATTAGACCCAATTTTCATCTCAATTTTACCTAGAATTTGCAAAAAAAATTTCCCGGCGGCGCCTATCGGCACCGCCGGACCGGCTTTTACTTATTAATCCTGTAGAAATGAGTCAAAAAGTGCGACATTTGGTCATTTTTGGACAAAATCAGTTAAGAAATTGACAAAATTTTCCAAAAAATTTTTCAGACGGCGCCTATCGGCACAGCCGGACCCCTTTGTTCCTAGTTTTTGAAAAATTTGCGCCGAAAAAAAGCATTTTTGAAAAGCAAAAAATAGTCAAATTGGTACTTATGCAGTTTACGCCACATAAAAAAAAATTTTTTTTTTTAAATTTTAAAACGTGTTTCCAGGGGTATTCGAGGCCGCTGATCACGAATATGACATTCATTTCGACTAGTTTCGAACTGCGGACCTGAATTCGAACCAAAGTCGAAAATTCATTTTTCACTAAAATCCACCTTTATTGTCCAAAAACGATTTAATGCATGCATGGAATGGCCATGAACCCCCTATTTTCTATTCATTTAAGTCTAATTTCGTTTTTGGACAATAAAGGTGGATTTTAGTGAAAAATGAATTTTCGACTTTGGTTCGAATTCAGGTCCGGGATTCGAAACTAGTCGAAATGAATGTCATATTCGTGATCAGCGGCCTCGAATACCCCTGGAAACACGTTTTAATAATTTAAAAAAAAAAAAACAATTTTTTTAATGTGGCGTAAACTGCATAAGTACCGTCAAATTTATCGACCATTAACAGATTTTATTCCCGATCTTTTTTAACCGTCTGACCCATTCGAAAAATTTTAGTCACACCTTTTAATGCATCGCGCCAGCCCCTAAAAATTTATTTTTCAAAATGTCAGGTATTTTATCTTTTTTGGAAATTTTTTGAAATTTAAATGAAATTTTTTCAAATTTCCAAAAATCCGCAATCTTGCGCGGGATCCTGCAAATTTTAAATGCAGGATTGCAGGATTAATCCGGCCGGATCCGGTCCGGCAAAAAATTTTGAATTCCAATCCTGCAACAGGATCCGCAAATTTGAAATTTCCGGTCTCTAATTATAATTATTCATTTGCCATTTATTTCTTTTCATTTCTTTCGTCAAATTTTTCTCCCTGACAATTCCTTCAAAAATGACTTTGTACATATTTCGTATTTTTTCTCGACATTATAGGTCAAAATGGGTATGTGTTTTGCGCTCAGAGACTCCGAAAATCTCCGGGAAAAAGTTTTTCATGATTTATTGCAAACCAAAAGAGTTCCTAACATTTGATTTTTTCGGGGAGCAAAAGGGATGCCATTCAGCAGCAAAAGTCAACACATTTTAAAAAGGAAATTGCCGATTTCACATAATTTTTTCATCTTCGCTAAGCTAATTAAACCAGTCGAAAACCGTCTTAATAATTGACTCAACAAAATGTCAGACAACCGAAAAGAAGCGGAAGAAAAGATGGCAAAAGCAATGTAAAATTAAAATGCCAATTTTAAATATTGTTTTCCTTTTTTTTCAGTTTCATTTCCGCCGATTGTTGGCTTTGTGTGTACGATCTGCTTCCGGCTTCACAACTTGGCCTTGGAATTGCGATGATCAGCCACCGTTTTGACTTCTATGTGGATGAACACTTCAAGACTCGCTTCTGGACTGTGGGATCGATGACAATCAAAATGAAGTTTGAAGCGAATGGCACAGTGGGAATGGATATTGTCAATTACGATGGAAAAGAAATGCCAATTCCGCCAAATCCGCTGCCAAAGAAAGTCGTCGGATTCAAAGCCATTTCAATAAAGTGAAATTGATGATTTTTTGTTTTCCTATTTGTAAACGATTCCATCATTTTCACAGATACTTCAACAACAATTCCATCGCTTTTCTTCGCCATTTTCGTCCAATTTTCGACGCCCGTCCAATTTATTTGGCCATCGATACATTCAATGACCGCATTTTGGAGTTAATTTCGCACAACATTTGGCCAATGATCGCGACAAACATTTGTGCCATCCAATTGTCCGCCGGAATTATGCGTAGTCTTGGTAAATTCGGCCCGTCAATTCTCAACGACTGTCCATCGCTTCGCGTTGTCAATTCCTATTCCTGTGGTTTATTGCCCAAATTTCCGGCCAATGACAGTGCCATTTGGCGTCAAGGATTAGAGCGCTCAAAGCGGTGATTTTTCGATTATTTGATTTTATTTAAAGTGTTTGATGAATTCAAAATTTTTGCATTTATGTTTTGTCATATTCGTGAGCATTTTCTTAACCAATTTTCCCTCATTTCTGGCTTTTGCCTCGGCTTCATCTCCCGTCAATTTCATCGCTGTCATTCGCTTTCCGCCGCTTTTTGATGCCTCCGTTTTGCACTTCGATCTGACCAATGGATTGACTCGGGAACAATTGACGTTGAAAAGGATGAATGAAATGGGCCATTTTCTTCTGATCCGTTGTCCGATTGTGCGCGACGAAAGCAAATGGGCAAAATGGGAGGAGGAAGCGATTGGATGGAACTTTATGGACCAGTGGAATCGGATCGAATTTGAGATGGGTCAGTGAATGAATAATGCTTATTATCAAATTTATTGCGTTTCGATTTTTAGGCTTTTGGACGCAATGATCGGCCCAAGTGATCAGAAGCAGAAATGAATGAATGATTTGTTGAGAAATGATCTATTTAATTGATGTGGAATTGGATAATGAATTTGAGCCCATCTGATGTATATAATATTGTTAGGTATTTTATTGTGTGATCAACTTTTATTTGTGTTCTGTATCAGTGTTGCCGCGGGTTGAGAAAAATTTCGGGTTTCGGGTCGGGCACTCAAAAAATTTCGGGTTGAGAAAAACTTCGGGTTTCGAATTGACAAATTTTTATAATATGTTTCGATAAAAAATTTTTATCGAATGAAAAATCAATAAAAATTTTCTGCGTCGCTCTTTTTCAATGTAAATTTCTCGAACAAGAGGTCTGGCGGTGCCGATAGGCGCCGCCGGGAAAAAATTTGAAAATTTGAGTGCACTTTGCTAACAGATTTTCATCAAAAATTGCCAAATTTTTGCAATTTTAAGGCAAGCGACGATTTTTTTTGCTTTTAAAAATGCTTTTTTGTGCGCCCTTTTTCCAAAAAATTTTTTGGGAACATTGGGGGTGGGGGGGGGGGGCGGCGGTGCCGATAGGCGCCGCCGAAAAAAAATTAAAATTTTGAGTGGAATTTGTTAACAGAATTTGTCAAAAAATGACCAAATATTTCTTTAATTTATGGTTTAGACTTTTTAAAAAAGAAAAAATAATAATTTTAAGTTGAAATATTTTTTAAAACGCTTTAAATGAAATAAATTATTAGTTTTTTTCTCAAAAATTTTTAAATTTGGCGATATGATAGTGATTCAAATATGTTTCACATTGCAAAAACTTTATCTTCTCAATATTTTACTCAGATCCCCATTCTTGCCGGTGCATATTTTTTTGCCTATGCCGCGGGTTGAGAAAAATTTCGGGTTTCGGGTCGGGCACTCGAAAAATTTCGAGTTCGGGTTTCGGGTTGAGAAAAACTTCGGGTCTCGGGTTTCGGGTTGGCATCACTGTTCTGTATGCCTGGCCTTTATGTTAAGTTAATGATTTTCTGAAACCATAATTGGCTTTAAAAATGCTGGATCTTTTGATTAAATCACGTTTATTATGCCGAAAAATTTTTGCAGACCAAAAGGTTCTTGTCCCCGCCCATTGGTTTTTAAATTTATTTTTGAATCTTTCAATTAGCACTGGCAAATTTAAACATTCTTCTCAAATCCCAATTTGCTTCTCCAGTTGCCATGCATCTTGACTATAAGCCGGACAATTTGGTTTATGTTGAATTGGAAAATGGAGGCAAAACTCTCAAAGTGATTGACTTCGACGGCACTTATTTGCTGCCCGATGCAAAAGACCGTAAGGGAAAGTTGCCAATTGTCAGCGATCGTTTGAAAATTTTGACCGGCCCCGAAAGGTATAATGCGCCCGAATTTCACTTTTTGATTTTAAATTATTGTTAAGGGGTGTAAAAAAAGTGCCGGTTCCGAATCTCAAAAATCGAGACCGAGACCTAAAAAACGAGACCAAAAAAACCAAGTCAAACGATCGCCGCAAGCGAAGCCCTTTCGGCATATTTTTCAGGAGCTTCAAAAAGGGAGGACCGCCAAAGGGGGAAAAGCCGACCGGAGTGCCACCCACGGGAAGTCCACCCGCGGAGCGGGAGAAGCGAAGCCTTGGCAAAGGAAAAGCCAAAAAGGGAGGACGAGGAGGACCGCCAAAGGGACCTCCGCCGACTTTCGCCCGCCCCAACAGAATTAAAAAAGGGAAAAAAAGATGAAGCAAAAGAAGCGATTAATTTGGAGGAGGGATTTGAGTGATAAATGAAAATGATTTGTGAGTTGAAAGTAGAAGAAATGTTGATAAACACATTCCAATTAGCTGCAATTGAATTTTAGTGACTGATTGGTTCAACTAAATGGAATATCAATTAGAAAATTGTTTTTTTTTGTATTTGTCTGATTTTGGGTTTAGGAATTATAAACGATATTGAACAAGTAATTACCACTAACTTTGCTTAGAAACTACTTAAAAATCTGAAAAATTCATAGTAGCATAACTTTTTATCTCTGAGACTTCTGTATGCTGAGATCCCGAACGTTGAATTCCAAGTCATAAAAATTACTGTAAAATGCGTTTAATTACAGTACTTAATTTGTTGTTCAAAAATTCATAAGTAAAATTCTCCGTGTAAGCAGGAGTCGTAGAGACATTTAGTTTTTTTTTGTTGCATTTTGTAGCAAATTTTGTGCTCTTTCTGTGCGCGTCTTCCACGAAAATTTTTTTCCAGCCCTCTAGGATTTTTTTTCTCGAAAATTTTCCCGATTTTAAGCCATTTTGAGGTTTTCAGATCACCATGAAGGAGTGATCAGATCATCTCGGTGCAATTGACTTTTTTGATCAGCATAAAAACTTATGCTTGCATAAATCTTTTTCAGTTTTTAAGTAGTTTCTAAGGGAAATAGGTAGGTGCAGTTGGAAAAAAAAATTACATGCGCTATAATTTTGGAACATAGAAAATTCTTTTCCCGAGTTCTCAATGCTATAAATTATAAGAAAAACAGGCTCTAATGCACTTTATGAGTCCAAAGGTATTTTACGAGTCCAATCAAATGATAATACCTGATTTGTACACAATAACTTGTTCATGTTAGAACGAACCCTAACTTTTTGGTATCATTCGAAAGCAACACAAAGTCTGAATAATGTAATAACTAGGGCCGCGACTTTTAGTGACGAAAAATCCCAAAATAGTTAACTAAAATAGTGACGAAAAAGTGCCAAAAAAGTGACAAAATAGTGAAAAAAGTCCGAAATAGTGACGAATAGTGACATAATTTTTGCCAAAATTTAGCAAAAAAAAAAAATTTTATTCACTAATTTCAGTTGCAAATGAGGTAAATTTCCTTTCTAACATTTGTCTTAACAAATATTGACATTTTTTAAATCAAAAATTTAGTCAAGAAAAAATTTGGGGGAAAAATTTTTACGAAAATTTTCCAATTCTTAGTGGTATTTTTCAAAAAAATTTTTATGTCGATTCTTAGGGGTGCATTTTTTGAAAAAAATTTTAGATCGATTCTTAGGGGTGCATTTTTTGATTTTATTGCATTTTTTATTAAGGAATTTTCCAAAAAATCTCGAAATAGTGAAAAATAGTGACAAAAAGCCAAAAAAGTGAATTTTCACTATTTTAAGTGACAAAACGCCAAAATAGTGATTTCTAGTGACGAAAAATGACGTCCAAATGAAAAAATTTTAATGCAGAAATGCGTTTTTTGAGCTCCTTTCTTCAAATCAATCGAGCAAAAAAAAAGTTTTTTCACTAGAAATCGCGGCCCTAGTAATAACACGAGAAAACAAGAGAATGCTAACAATTAAAGGAAGTTGAAAACGAAAATAATCAACAATTAAGTAATTAATCAAACTTTTTGGCAATTGCCTAAACGCTGATATTTTATATATTTTAGCTTCGTTTGACTTTGTGCTTTCGAATGATACCAAAAAGATAGGGTTTGTTCAAACATGAACAAAGTTATTGTATAAAAACCAGGTACTGTCAATTGGTTGGACTCATAAAATACCTTTGGACTCATAAAGTGCATTCGAGCCGAAAAACACTCTTAAAAACAACATTTACTTTTTTTTGTGTTTGAAAACAAAGTTGGGGACATTTATTTAGTATTTTGAGGATTCTTTTAAAATGGCCAAAATAAATTCAAAATTTCGCAATTTTTTATACATAAGTAGATATTTGTTTTCATTTTTTTAACTTATTTTAAGACTTTAAAACTAAATGAAAAGAATTTTTTTTTAATGTATACCTAAAAATCTATTTTTTCTAATAAAAGAGATATCAAAAATCAATTGCACATTTTAGCATGATCCGTTAATGTAAGAGGCAGACGAATGCAATTTTATGTTAAGTAGGCAGGCAATTACAATATGTACAATACAATACATACATATTTAATCATTACAACGCTTTGAGGGAATGCAGAATCAAACGAATGTACATTGGATACACAATTAAGACCTATATATAGTATATACATAGCAATACGTCACCAAAATATGATCGATTTTCATTCTATGCGTCAGCAGCGAAATCCTTGGGCTTCCACGCGTTCAAAGCCTCCCGAATCACATGAAGAACAGTGTCCGTTTCCCCGGCCACTTCGTTTGCGCCAATTTCAGCCATCGCTTCGTCGAGTGCCTAAAATTTGAAAATGAATTCAAAAAAAAAAACAAGAAAGTCAAAAACAATGACTTTCTGCGCAATCTGACGGGCTTCCGCCGGCAACTTTAAGACTTCAAAGTGGAACACAGCGAAGTTGTGCGCCAGGCCCAGGCGAGTCGGATTGGACGCTTTCATCTCCTTGGTGGCGATTTCAAGTCCATCTTGGTACGAATGTTTTGAGAGGTCCATGACAGCTAAAAAAAAAGAGCGAATTTGTGGTAGAAAAGAGCAAAAAAGAAAGGCACTACCAGGGCGCTCCTCCCCCGGCGCCACTTCGATCATGTAGCGGTAGTAATCGCCCTTCATCTTCAAGTAGAAAGCCTTCGCCTCAGCGTCGCTCGCCTTCGGAAGAAGCATTTCATTGATGGCTCCCTAAATGGGGGTAAATGGGAAAATGATCAAAATCCATTGGAAAAAAAACACAACTGACCAAAATATCGTGGCAAATGCTGAGCAGTTCTGACTCCATCTTCGTCCGGTACTCTTCCGCCACCTGTAAAAAAGGGAAACATCAATAAGGAACTCGCTGCTGACACTTGTGCCCCCAAACTCCACCTGTATTTGCTGGTCCGTAAGGTCCAAAGCGACGCGTTGTTCCGCGTAACAGAGCGAACGCCACGACGCACGACGCGCAGAAATTGCACCTCTGTAGGCGGCGACGAGCAACTCGCGCTCCTCGCTGTTCAAATTGGCGTCCGCTTGGATCATCTGAAAATAAAAAAAACAATTAAATGCAATGCGTCAAATCCTATCGACTAGAGTGCCACGGGACCGGGAATTTTGGGCAAACCCGGAACTGGGACCTTTTCGGTTTGAAAAACCGGGTTTTGGATGGGAAAACCGGGACCTTGGTACTCAGTTGTCCGCTTCCAGGTCCCGGTCCCGTGGCACTCTACTATCGACCACACCTTCTGCATTGCCTCGGTCATGTCATCGTACCGTCGTGCCTTCTCACACACTCTGGCAAAGAACAAAAGGTCCTCTTTGGAATCGTTGACCATTGCGCAATTCGAAGAAACAATTTGTATGTAGTACGGAGTGAAAAATGCAGACGAAATATGAGTGAGTTGATTGAAGAAAACCGCCTCTTTATATACACAATTTTTGGGCTTGCTCCACCCGACAACGACGCGCGATCCAAGCGTTTTTTTTTTCATAATTGGCAATTCGCAACAGCGGCAATTTGAATCCACGACCACGAAATGAGGAATACACTAATTTTGATTGGCTGTTGAAGCGATGCCAAATTGGGGCGACGATTCAATGGTGTCGAAGCCAGGGAACGGATTTATATATTTTTTTCAAACATTTTTTTGTGTATATGTATTTTATTGAGTGAGAAGCCCTCAAAAATAGCATTTTTACCACTTTTCTTTTCAATCGGAGCGAGTTTTTAGCAAAAAAAAAAAAATTAAAAATTTTTTTTGGGCTTTTGACGGCTATTTTGGGATTTTTAGCAAATATTTTAGTGATTTTTTAAAAAAAATTAGATCTTTTTTTTATAAATTAATTTTTTGTGTCACTCAAAATTTTGGCATAATGAAAATATATTCAAAAATTTCCTTTTTACTTTTTTTTACCTTTTTTACTTTTAAGCAGAGTGGCCAAGTGTCCTTTTTTTTTAAAGATTTGTCCTTTTTTGGAGGGGCCGATCTTTGAAATTAAAAATGTCTTTTTTTAAAGATTGTCCTTTATTTTAGGCTTCCCCAAACTTTTTAAATTTTTTTGTGCTTAATTATTTATTTTGCTAATATAAGTGCTACCAAAACTTCCAATTTCAAAAATTTTTCCCGGCGGCGCCTATCGGCACCGCCGGCCCCCCAAAACGTTTTTTTTTTCTTCAGATAATGGCTTAAAACCGTAAAAATTTGTTATTTTTGGTGAAAATCTGTTAACAAATAGTGTAACTGCCCAAACTACCTTAAAGAACAGTCACAATTTTACAATTTTCTGAAATTTTTTCCTAAAAAATCACAAAATTTAGACAATTTTTGGGCAAAATCTGTTAACAAATTGCTTCAAATTTTCAAAAATTTTCCCCGGCGGCGCCTATCGGCACCGCCGGCTTCTTACACTCTGTTTTTTTTTGCAAAAGTACGCCGCAAAAAAGCGGTTTTAAAAGCAAATATTTCAATCGTAAATTGGATCAGATCGGTTGATAATGTTCTTACACTGTTTTTACAAGGTAAAAAGCCATTTTTTCAAAAATCTTTTCCGGAAGTCGGGATTCCGTAGCCATCTAAATGAAAATCAGTTACGTCCACCCCTGGTACGGAGTCCTAAATTATTCGGAATGGATGCCGGATTCGAGGTCAGCGACCCTGAAAATCTTGGTATGTTTTCAACTGGCAAAGTGAAAAAAAAATTTGTGGGCTATAAACTGTAGAAGATTTTTTGTTAAATATATGAATTTTCGATTAAAATTTACGAGTATGGAGTTAAAATTATAAAATTTTAGTTATATTAGTTTTCAAGCTTTTTACATCGGTCTGACGCTTGTACACAACTCGTACGAAAACGACCCCCTGCCGTACGAAAACGGCCCTCGTACGAAAACGGCCGTACGAAAACGACCCTGACCGGTTTTAGTTGTCTATAAATTGCAAACAGCTAATTTAAAAGCATAGTAAATTTAATTAAGTTAGGAATCCAAAATTTATTAACGGATATCCATTCAATTTTTAGTTTATTTTGCTAAACTCATTACAATTCATTCGATGACAATGTAATACATGAGTATTATTTGTACATTATATGCTCAGACTGTTTAAGACTTGAAATTTTAAGTTTATGGGGACGTTTTTGCTTCGAAAATTTCTTTTTATGCGAAAAATAAGTTCTTTTTTTTGTAAGCCAACCCCAAAAAGCGTAAAAAGTGGCAAATAAATCAATTCGTATGCACCGTTTTGAAGCCTTCAATATTCGTCGCCAAATTCCCATAATCCGTGTCCAACGCGCATTTGAACAGTTTTGGCACACTGTTTTGAAGTGGAGTGAAAAGCCATTTGGCCAACGCTTGTCCATCCGACGCCATGGCATTGTCATCGGCAAGAAATTCGGTGAAGAGTTCGTCATCATAAAAAGAGACAATACGAAGCGATGGAAAATCGTTGAGAATTGACGGGACGAATTTGCGCAAATGGTGGAAAATTGTGACGGACAATTGCAAGCCATGAAGATTTCTTGCGATCATTGGCCTGCCCGTGCCCATCTTTGGATTTATCATTTGTATTTTTTTTAACCAATTTCTCCTCTGTTGACTCCATTGTGCCCTTTGATTTGACCAACGAATTGACCCGTGAACAATTGGCATTGAAAAGAACTGACTACAACTGATATTTTTTGCTGGTCCGTTGTCCAATTGCTCGAGACGAAAGGAAATGGACAAAATGGGAAAAGGAAGCGATTGATTGGCAACTTTATTATTAGTTTATGGATAAATTTATTGATTTCTTTAAACTGGAATTAGCTTAAGATTTTTTAAGAATAAATTTTTGAGTTCAGGCATTGCCAATTGGGACCCTGAGAGAAATTTTGAAGATCCGAGATTTACTTTGACGAATAAAGAAAAAAAATTATGGCTTAATAAGTTGTCTTCAGATGTTGATAAAAAATAAGTGAATGAAAGAAAGGGGAAAGAGGGAGGGCTTTTATAGTCGCGAAAAAATTTCGAAAATGCAAAAGCATACAAATGAACCAATAAAAATTAGTATAAAAGTGGTTGCTCCTCCTCCGCCACTTTCATTATTATTATTTTCCATTCGCCATTTATTTGTTTTCGTCTCTCTCTCTCTCTCCGACTTTTTCTCTCTGACAATGCCTTCAAAAATGATTCTGTACGTTTTCGTATTTCTTCACAATTTTACCATTTTCCTTTTCATTTTTAGTCTGTTTGGTGTGCCAATGTTTGTCGGCTGTTGCGCCATTCTTTGGATTTATTGGGACCGCATCAAAAAACCAAAAAAGAAAATGTAAAAAACAAACAAATTTTCAAAAATTGAAATTTATTTTTTCAGTTTCATCTCTGCCGATTGTTGGCTTTGTGTGTTCGATTTACTTGCGCCTTCACAACTTGGCCTCGGAATTGCAATGATCAGCCACCGTTTTGACATTTACGTGGACGAACACTTTAAAACGCGCAAAAGAACATTGGCATTTATTGAAATTCGAAGCAAAATTGGAGAGAATGGCACCGATGAAATGGAAATTGTCAATTACGATGACAAACCAATGCCAATTCCGCAAAAAGTGCTGCCAAAGAAAGTCATCGGATTCAAATTCATCAGAATCTCGTAAAATTGATAATTATGCAAAAGTTTAGACAACATTTCCCATCCATTTTCAGTTTCATCGACCGCAATGCCATCGCTTTTCTCCGCCATTTTCGTCAACTTTTCGCCTCCTCTCCAATCAATTTGGCCATCAATACGCACAAAGATCGCATTGCGGAGTGCCTTTTGCGCAACATTTGGCCAATCTTCGGAAAAAACATTCATGGCATGGGATTGTCTGCCACAATTTTCCGCCGTTTACGTCAATTCGTGCCAGTCTATTCTCAACGATTTTCCATCGCTTCGATTTGTCAGCTTATATTCTGTCAATCTCTTCGGCGAATTTCCATGCGATGACAGTGCCACTGGCATCGGATGGACAAGCGGTGACCAACTGGCTTTTCACTCCACTTCAAAGCAATGTGCCAAAGATGCTCAAATGCTCGTTGAACACGGATGAAGAGAATTGGATGTCGAGGATTGAAGCCATCAAAGCGGTGCTTACTGATTGAATTATGGCACTTTCCAGTCTGGGCTTCGCTTATTAACAAATTTTTCATGTTTTAGGTATTTGCCAATGCTTCATCCACTGCCAATTTCATTGTCCTTGTTTGGATTTCGCAGCCTTTTGCTGACTCCGTTGTGCCATTTGTTCTGACCAACGAAGTGACCCGTGAACAATTGGCATTGAAAAGAACTGACGACTACAACGGACATTTTTTGCTGATCCGTTGCCCAATTGTGCGTGACGCGGACAAATGGACGAAATGGGAAGAGGAAGCGATTGGCTCGCGAATTTATGAATTCCCGAATAAAAGGAATCAAATTTTCATCCAAATTAACAATGAGGACGCAATCGGAGATGGGTAAGCGCATGCTTTTTCAAATTTCAATTTTATTATGTATTTTTATTTTTAGGCTTCTTGACGTAAATCCCGGCACAAGTGATCAGCAGCAGAAGTGAATGAATGATTTGCTGAGAAGTGATCGACCAAATTGAATTATGGAATTATTGACGTGCTCATAGAAATTGTCTTTTTTTTTATCATAGAATGGTCATTGATCAACATATGAATATTTGGGTTAATGTCTTAAGAATAATTTTAGTGATTTCTCGAAACCGGATTTATCCATAGAATTTTTGGCGCTAATTACAAAGAGGGCACTTTTAAAAATTTTTTTCACTTTTTTTAGTCTACTTTTTTCAAATATTTTTTCGGTTTAAAAAGTCCTGAAACCAAGTACCAGGGGGTTTTCGAATCGCTGATCACGAATATGACAATTATTTGGGTCTATCCGCACTACGAACCCAAATTCTAACAAAAGTCGAAAATTCGACTTTTTGTTCAAGTTCGGGGCTGGGATCCCGAATTGGTCGAAATGGATGAAATAATCAGCGACCTCGAAAACCCCCGAGTATTCATCATAATGTGTAAAAAAAAAGAAAAAAGACCAAAAAAATTGAAAAAAATTTCAAAAGGGCCCTCTTTGTAAATATCGCCGAATTTTTTAGAATAAATCATTTAAAATAGTTTTGTCAATTGGTGGCCGATCATTTCGTCACTGAGGAATAATTTTAAAAAAATATTAGTTAAATATTGAAATTCTTTTTTAAGTATTTTTTAGATACTTGCATTAGCTTTCTCGCAAATTGTGGACTGAAGTTTCCGTTTTATTTTCATAAAATGCCAATTGGAATTCAACTTCGACAAAAGACCAGCAGGGATCAGATGCATTCATCAATAAATTTGTTAAAAGGAATGCTTAAAATTTTGAGCGATGGTAACATTCGTTGCTGATCAATGAGAATGCGCCAGAAAATAGCCTTACAAATTAGAGGGAAAGTCGTAGCGCAATTCCCTCCATGTTGACCAAGACAACAATTTGCGTAAAATTTTTTGCTGAATTTATGCAGAAAGCAGCAGCAGAAAATCCCCATCGATATCTCAGAGCAATATCATTTAGGATAACACTCAAATTCGTGATCTGCGACCTCAAAACCCTTATAAACTAATTTTTCGATTTTTTAAAATCTAAAAAATTTTTTCGAAAAGTGGCTTCCACCGGTGGTATTCTTACCCAGGAATAATTTTTAGAGAAATTTTAAACCAATTAATAATTTTATTGAAATTAGCCAATATTTTATTATGTCTCAGTGCGAACTGAACAGTGAAAAACACCAATCGTTCTTGCCTCGTCATTCCTTTGCTGTTCTCTCGTTCGGCCAGTCTTTTTAACACGTGGTACAAGCTCATCAGAACTGCGGTTAAAGATGAGGGCCCGCCCGGCAGTGCTAATAGACGCCTCCGGAAAAAAAAAATCGAAATTTTACCTATTTGTTAAGAAAATTGATAAAATTTTTAAAAAATTGCCAATTTTCCAGGAATAATCTTTTATTTTTATTTGGGGGGGGGGATTTCCCCCTTCTCCCCTGGCTATGGGCCTGGTCTCGACTCGAATATATCACTAATGACCTTAAATCATGCCCCAACACATCCATGGAAGCTTCCTGATGAAAAGCACAAGTGCATTAGCCTTGCTCATCACTGACTCACCTGTGTAGTCAGAAATAATCAGATTAATTAATTAAATTTTGCTTACATTTTCCGCATTATTATGTTAATTGATTCCGAGCAATGCCAATGCATGGAAAGTCGGCAAAGACTGGAAGCACATGGTGAAATCGACCAACGCTTAAGTGGGGCGGCAATAATTCCAATCTTTTAATAATTAATTTAATTATTTATTTTATCGTGATTAACCCCCGTGAATTGTGAACGTGACCGTACAATGGATTTTTGAATGTTATTTATTCCGTAAGACCTAAAAATACCTTATGGCACAATGTAGTCCGGCTGTGCCGTCGCTTAAATAGGCAATTAATAATTAATTAATTAAATAAAAAATTTTACAAACAAATTCAATTAATTTCAAACGATTTACAATTTCAATCATCAACACCTATCCCGAATCAAAAAATATCGAATGATTAATTCATCGCATTTCTTCCAATCACCAATAACTAGCAAAAAGCCTTGTTCCTTGGGTAGTGCCGTAATGTCCCAATGTAATTGTCCCCAAGTTTATTCACAATGGCACAGAAATTTGCCTATAATTTTTCTAAAAAGCAATCAAATTTTTATTCTTGAATCATTCGTTCAAAAAAAGTAGGGACATAAGAACTCAAAAACCAAGGGTTTTCGAAAAGTATTTGTTATAACTTTTTTGTAAGAACGCCAATTATTTTTGAATATAAAAGTGCTATCTTTGAACAGATGAAAAGCAAAAAAATGTCTTGTAGTTTTCGATAATATTGTAGAACATAAAAGGTAACTCGCCCGGTGGGACTCGAACCCACGACCCCAGCAATCCATGCCCTGCTCTAACCAACTGAGCTTCGGACGCTCCTTTTAGAGGTTCTCCAGGTCCGTTATCCCACTTTCTCCCATACTCCTTTCCTTCTGGCATCACAATATAATCAGGTTAAAATATATGCTATTTTTTAATTGTCTCATTTATTTTTTATCATTGTTTTCGCTCAAAATTTGATAAAAATTAATCAAAAATTTTTCATTAACTTAAATAACCGAAAACCGAAACCAAAAACCTGCTTGGCTTGGAAGCGTAGCGTTTTTGGTGATTTTGACCGAACGAACCTCGAGATTATTCATTAATTTTTTAATATTATTTTCGCTTTTTTGCTCAAATTCCATTTATAGACTCAGAAATACTTCAAATTTCTAAGATCACGTCTTTATGTATGCCTTCTTTTTTTTTTTTTTTACTATTTTTCGTGAGAAAGCAGATGAC
The DNA here is from genome assembly GCA_023374025.1 of Heterodera schachtii. NCBI lineage: Eukaryota > Metazoa > Nematoda > Chromadorea > Rhabditida > Heteroderidae > Heterodera > Heterodera schachtii. Next base: position 1,683,238 of record SIJG01000023.1, read on the forward strand.
AAATCCAAAATTTTTGAGAAGTAATTATAATAATAATAAATGTAAAAAAAACCTTATTAAATTATGGATTAAATTTTTTTGAATTTTATTTCATAGAATTGGAAATTTTTTTTACATTTTGTAAATTATTAATTTCAAGCAATCAGTTGAGATAAATTAAACATTATTTATGATTCTTTTTAATAATTCCGTCAATAATTTACTCCACTGGACAATTTATTATTAAAAAATATGTTATTTTTTGACAATATTAAATTATTTTTATGTCTCTGTGAGTCTGAGTTTAATTGCAATTTTATTTCAAGAAAATTTCCACAAAATGAAATTGTTTCTATTTTCCGTTTTAATTCCTTTTTTAATTTTCCAAATCGAAATTGGAGCAGAAAAGAAAAAAGTTGAACAAAAGACATTTGACGAAATATTTGGAGAAAAATGGCAAGAAAAAGAAGAAGAAAATGAAAAACGATCAGAAAATGCGAGAAATTGTTGAGAAATTTAATAAAATAAAAGAAAAATTAAGCAAAAGGGGAAAAAATATTCAGCAAAAGAAAGGAATAAAATTGAACAGAAAATAGCGAAAAAATTAGAAACAAATCAAACTAAAATTTATAAATGGATCAAAAAATTTAAACTTCAAAAATAGCATTTGCTACAAAACAAAAACGGGTTAGTTATGGAATAATTATGAAATGGAAGAAACAATTTGGAATGGATGAAAGAATAAATGAGAAAGAAAAAATGGAGAAAATGAAAATGTATTGCCAAATAAAGCGAAAAAATCCCAAAATGAGTGATGAGGAAATTGCAAAAATATTGAAAATCACCCGACAGACCATTTTAAAATGGAAGAAACAATTTGGAGAAAAATATTTAATTTGAGATGAGAATGAATTTTCACATTTTTAAAATTTGTTCGGTGCTTTTGAAAATTATATTATCATAATTTATCCGTTTGAAATTTGTTTTGTAATTTAATGAATCTGTATCAGTTATAACTAGAGCTCGCAAAAAAAGGCACCAAAAATCGCGAAAAAGGCACTAAAATAGGCACTAAAAAATTGAAAAAAAGGCATGAAAAGGCACGAAAATCCCGAAAAAGGCATGAAAAAGGCATTTAAAATTTTTTATTAAGGATTTTTAGGGAACAAAAAACGTAAAAATTAACCAAAAAACTATATTTTGCTATTTTAAATGATTATGAAATACTTTACAATGTTTTTCGAATAAGGAAAATTTTTAAGCCTAAAATTTTTTACAAGAAAAAATAAATAAATTTTGTTGATCAATTTTGAGAAAATTTTTCAATTCTTAAAGTGTATTTTCTAAAAATTTTTCAATTCTTAGGTGTGTATTTTCTAAAAATTTTCAATTCTTAGGTGTGTATTTTCTAAAAAATTTTCGGGTCATTTCTTAGGGGTGTATTTTGCCGATTTTATTGAATTTTTAGTGGAATTTTTCGGAAAAAAAACGCAAAAAAAAGGCACCAAAACGGCAAAATGCCAAAAAAGGCATAATAAAAGTCAACGTAGAAGCCTCAAACCAAGTGGAAAAGGTGTTATTTATGCTTAATATATCGAAACTAGTGCGCAGAAAAAAAAGGCATATGCCTCAAAATGCGAGCTCTAGTTATAACGAATATTTTCAAGATTTTTCAAATGGTCATCTACGAACTAATCTAAGCCATTTGTACTCTCAACAAAATTTCCAAAATTAACTAAATCCCTAAAAGTAACTCTTTTTAGAAAAATCTGCTAATAAAATAAACAAATTAAAATTTTGTCAGGAAAAAAAGTTGGGGGATGAATTTTTTTGAATAATTTCTATTTTTGAAATTTTAATGAGAATTTGTTTTATTAAAGAATGCACAATTACTGGGAGACATTTTGACAAAGAATAGTTAAATTAAAATTAATGAGAAAATTAATTTAAAAAATAAATGTCCTTAAGCTAAACAAAAAAAATGCGCAAGTTATAAATTCAAAAACGTGAAATTTTTTCTTAAAAACCCATTAGATTTAGAGTATTTCTGAGACTATGAATTGGGTTCGAGTAGTCGAAAATAATAAAATAAAATAAAAAAATTCGGTGATTGTCTCGAAATTGTTCAGTCTCGATCATCAAAAAACTCTTCATGTAAGTGCTTTATTGTTGAAAAAAAATTACTAGGGTAGGTCACGGCCAATTATTAACTGGTACCCCCGGATTTTGTTATTTCGGTTAATGAAAAACTTTTTATATTAATTTTCCATATAATTTCGCAAAAAAGTATAGAAAAAAGAAATATTACATTGGGCCAAAAACCAAAACTGCGTTATTTTATAATATATCATCAAAATACATATAAAATATATTTATATTTTCAGCTTCACATTATTTAACATTTTTCTTACAAAAGGCTCAAAAATTTTTTATTTTTAGGAAAATTCCCAAACAGGCAATCCTTAAAGGAATATTTTTAATTTTTTGCAATTTTTCTCCAAAAAATGGTCGAAATAATAAAATATGCTTTGATATGCACAAAAAATCTTAATAACCAAAAGTTTAAGTAAAATGCAATTTTTGAGCTCCTTTCTTCATAGCTACGGAGAAAAAATTTATTTTTTATCCTATCACTTATTCTTCACGAAGCTTTGCTTGTTCAAACGGGAAGAAAACTTTGCGCTTTTTTGTCAATGGGAATTTTTCCCATATATAATAGTTAACATGTACACCACATTGAATGCTTAAACTTTAATATCCGTGACAAACCAAATACAAACGCCAGTTAAGCATTTCCTTATTGTACATGTTCAAGCTTTCGCTTAAGTCCAGTTAATGCGTCCAATGACTTTTGGCTCCCAATCAATTTTTATGCTTCCAATCAAATTTTTGTGCGTCCAATCAAATTTTTGTGCGTCCAATCATTTTTTATGAGTCCAACCAACTTTATCCACCTAATTGATTGCAATGCATTGACAGGATTTGCTAAACATACGAGCTATTTTAGCATTTACCTGCTCCAAATATGCTGAAAAACGAACTGAGAAAAAAATCGTCTTCACTTAGCAGATAATAATTGATTGGACACCTAAAATTTGATTGGACGTTTAAAAATTAATAGGAACTCGATTGGACGCATAAACAGACTAGAGCCCAGCTTTTTTGATCATGTTTCTTGGTCAGGTTCTTCCCCGAATACACCAAGATGGAAACGGCGCCAACTAGCAGCAGATCACACGCACCATGCTGATTTCTGTTTTTTATATGACTCATAATTTTTTTACATTTTTATCAGGGATGTAAAAAAAAGTGAGAATGCAAATGCAGTCACTTTCTCTTTCTTTACGCTCATTTCTTTTATTTGAAAAACACTTAAACTGCAAATTTAAACTTTTTTGAGTTCCTTCTGGCCATAACTTTGAATATGCTAAAAGCTGAACAAAGAAATCAAAAATTATTTGAAATATGCCATTTTTTATTTCAAAATAAATGATCACTGAAAAAATCATGAACATAAAAAAATTGCCAATAACTTGGTTTAAAAATTACCAAATTTTTATTCATTAAATGATTCGATAGCCTTAATGTTCTCTTTAAAAAAAGCTATGACCAAAACAACTTTAAAAAATCCGGGTTTTCGAACATTTTTAGTCATAAATTTTGAACGAAATTTTTTGAAATTTGGCATAATAATAGAGAATATTTAAGAATGACATTAAGAATTTAAAACTTGGTTTCTTTGGGGAAAAGTTATGGGCAAATTTTTTCTTTGTTTTGCAGTTTTTGAGTGACGTCATAACTTTGGCAAAAACTCCTTCCCGATTTGGCAGGGCAGGGAGTTTCTCCCTTCGCAAACGGCGGATTTGCAGCAACAGACGAGGAGGAGCAAGACGATAAAAAGCAGAAGGTGAGCATCATTCAGATATGACCCGACCCTCCTCATCCTGCGAGATCAACCATTCCCCATTCATTCTTTTTGCCGGGTTGGACGACCAACTTCACCCTCCCATCGCATTGGGAGTTCCTTCCAACAGGACTTTTCGCCTTTGCCCACTTCTTCGTCTTCGACCATTTTGCGAATCCATAGCTCGCTAACTAATTCAGAATGTCTGACCGCCGCTTCGGAAAGGACAACCTTGTGCAACGAAACGAGCGTCGGACCATCGAGCGTTTGGCTCGGGCCGCCAGAGGCAGCGGCGATTGAGAAGCGGACGAATTCGGGACGGGTTTCAGGACCGACACATTCAGAAAATGGCGCGCCGTCTGCTGAACAAACATCGGGTGTCTCTCGGTGGTCAGCAATGGGTCCCGCAAAACTACCTTCAGCTGCCACCTACAAAGCGTCAACATCGCCAGGTGGGACCGGGACTGGGAAAAATCGGGCCATCATTGGCTTCGGTGGCGGAGAAACCTCCGGCAAAAAATGAGGGAGTCCACCTCCTTGCGCGGGGTGAGGGAAGAGAGTCGGAAGAGTTGGCTCGGGAAATATGTCGGAGACACCGATCAAGTCCAAGCAGGACAAGCCGCCCGTGGGGGTTGGCACCAGAGCCTCCGAAGTCGCCGAGGAAGGGAAGAGAAAGGGGGGAAGGGGAGAAAGGGAGGACGACAAAGGCAGTCGCCCGAGAGTGCTCCCCCGCAGAATCAAGGGGCGAGGGTGGCACAAAAGGAGGCAAAAAAGCGAGAATGCGCTAAGGAAGCCCGCGCGAAGGCAGCAAAAGCTCGAGAGTAGGAGGAGGGGGAGAAGCTGAAACAAGTGAAGGAAGCGCGATTACGGGAGACCGAAGAGCAGGCAAGGAAAATGCGGGCCATGCTTGAAGAAGCAGCGTGGCCACAGAACAAATTGGAGGAGGAGAAAAGGGAGGAGAAGAAGCTCCTTGTCAACGAAAAGCAAGCGCCCAACAGGAGGAAGGCAACCGATGAGACGTTGTCAATTGTGGAAGAGGAGGAGACGGAAGCGGACCAAGCGGGCGCTCCACGGAGAGGTTTTTTGGTGTTAAACACCGATTACTGGACTCCGCAGGAGCTGTCCAAAAAAACTCATTGATTTATGCGCAAAGAGTTGCGCAACTTCGGGAGCATCGCAAAACCAAATTGTTTGGAATAGGAGAGGAGTTGGTCAATGTGAGAAGGGGAAGGAGTTCAGGAATAGAAAAATATATGAATTTTTTCCATTTATGAAGTGTTTAAATCAAATAAAATAATTGATTATTTTTTCCTTTTTATGCTTAATTTAAAATTTTTTACTAATTGCGGATCATTTTCAGTTCTTCAATTTTAAACATATTGAATTCTACACTGCGCGACAGCAGCGTGTCCAATTGCCCGAAGGCTTGACAAAGGTGAAACAAAGAAAATTTGAAATTAATTTTAAAATTAACCGCCTATTTTCAGAACAACTACATTTTAAGCGGTGGTGTTGACAAATATGTGGCATTAATCATATTTAATGTGGAGGACACACAAAGAAAGATTTTTGTCGGGCATTTGGCTAAAATTCAAAAGTCCTTTTGCATCCGAGCATTGAAACATTTGTCTCCGGCGCATTTGACTCACAGGTAAGTTTAAAGGGTTTTTGTCTTTTTTTGAATATTATTATTTTTCAATTAACCAATCAATTTGGAGTATAAATCAGTGCACAAGCAATCCACACTCACAATTCACGGCAAAGCTGTCAACGACTTGTCGTTCCACCCGACTGGCGACTATGTGCTCTGCTCCTCCGAGGACTCGCATTGGCCGTTAATCGATCTTAAGACTGGACGTGCGGTGAGTCAATTAAACAAATTTAGAATTACTCAATTATTTAAAAGGTTAACTGCCTCACTCTCGACCATTTTGGAAATTACCTAGCAGTCGGTGGACCAAATATCCAAATTTATAGAACAGATGAGTGGTAAACAATTTGACACTTAAGTATTCACACCCAAGAAATAACGGAGCTAAATTTGCACACAATGCAAGAATGGTCATTTTGTCAAGTCTTGTAGGAAATATTTCCACCTATTTTTGATTCACAATTTACAATTGTAATAAAATTGTTGCATTATTTTTATTGGGGAGATTGACAAAGTAAA
>SIJG01000023.1:1689759-1699926 GCA_023374025.1 Heterodera schachtii
TTAATGGCGTTTCTTTGTGATTTCTTTTTCGGCTTTCTTTTATCCTCTTCATCGTCTTTTTCTTCCTCCTCATCATTAAGCATCATCATCATCATCATCATCTTCGTCGTCTTCCCCCTCCCCTATCGTTTTGATTTTTCCAAGCGTCCTGTTCAAAATCGATTTCACCTACCTGTAATTTATGAAATAGAATTAATAAGGGTTTTTAAATGATTTCATAAAAAACGGTGTCTAATTTAATGTAAAAAATAACAACATTTACTTCGCTATATCTTTAGCTGTTTTAGACTAAAAATGTGAAATTCAAAATTTGAATTTTCGATTTTTTGTTCTAATACATGTTTCAAAACCGGGACTTAGGTACTTTGTACATGTTTTTCAGTACCGGGTCCCGGTCCCGTACAACTCTAAAAAATAGGTCAAAACAAACCCCGAATCTGACATTTCTCAACCCCCCGAAGTAGGGGGGTTATAACCCTGGCAAAAATTTGCATTCATTTTCTGAGCTGAATTTATATTTTTTATAGAATATATATATATATATATACTGATCCCTGGCATCAAATTATAGTTACCTGCACTAATGGAAGATCTTTAAACACGATTTGAAACACTTCGTGCAGTCGATTTTCATTGCATTTTCGGTCCGCCACGAAATCGTCATAATTAACTGTTTGCACCAATCTACGCGGATTAGCTTCAAACATTTTGTAGGGATGCAACAGTCGCGCCTCATTCTTTTTACCACCGTACACATAAACAGCCACTTTGACCGGTTCCTGTTCATCTGAGTCCTCGACGATTGGGTCCTCCGTTTCCTGTTCATCTGTGTTCTCCTCCTCCGTTTCCTGTCCATCTGAGTCCCCCTTCAACTTCGTGTCGACGAATGGGTTTTCGAACACCTGCTTGTCAAATGTGAATTTGATCCTTCCCTTAGAATCTGTTTGAAAACAGAAGATTGTTTGAAGGTCGAATGTTTTTAGCCTTTCTAAAAAATTTAAAAATTATCAGTGCAAAAATAATGTATTTATTTGAAATTTGTGTCCATTTTCGCAAAATGGTCGGTCATATGAAAAAGTAGGGATGTGTGAGAAATCGTTTTATCGAGAATCGGGACCGAGAAACTCAAGAAATTCATTTTTTCCGGTCAATTTGTTCGAGTTTCGAATTTTTTTTTCTGGTGATCATCGAAGTCGGAATGAAAAACCATTTGAAATTTTTTAATTTAACTTACCAGGAACATAGAAAACAACTACAATTTTGTATTTGCCATGAGGTAGAATACGGTATTTGTTGTCGGTGGAACACATGTCGGGACCAACCACAAATATTGGCATTATTATGGCCAATAAAAAGACCATAATTAATGGACGGGGAGAAGAAATGAATTGTCCAAACATTTTATTTTATTAAAATGCTAAAAAAGGATTTTAAGAATATTTGAAAATGTTGATGAGAATAAAAAATTAATATTTTGCCAAATTTTATTTCATGGATGATTATGATGCTTAGTTTTTCTAAAAATGCATAAATGTAAATCCGCGCACCTCGTGACTAACGATTAGAGGTCATAAGAGACTAATTGGAACATGTTTTGGGCGGTTTTTTTATCGGCCCCACCTCTAAAATAAATCCAAATTTTGTATTATTGTTTAATTTGCAAAAAATATGAATTGAAGGCTCCACATTACTAAAACTAAAAATGCAGAAGCCGATGAGAATAAAACATTAATAATTTTGCCAAATATTATTGAATTTCCATGATGTTGATAATGAGCTTTTTCAATTATGCCAATTCATATGATATTCTGCGAAATTTTCTGCAATAATCCATTGTTATAAAATTTATTTAATTGATTGTGATGGTTAAACGATGAAAAATTTTTTAAATGTAAATATTTTATATTGAAATCCCATGATTAGTAACAACGGTTCGTATGTGATTAAAACAGGAATTATTTCAAAAATATCGTGCTAAAATCAAATTTTCATGTTCCCAAAATCCATTTTTAAAAACTCAAAAAACTATTTTTTTAGTGGGTGAGAAAATGTTTTTTGTATTTTTAAGGGTTTTGTGCTTAGTTCATTTAAGAAAGATTTTTATTTTATTAAAAAAATTAGTATATTAAAATTGCCAAAAATTAATAAGATAGCAGTTTGGATGAAGCAAAATATTTTTAGCTTCAAATTAAGGTTAAGCCCAAAATGCTCATTTTTGAGCTAATAAATTCCAGTCAAATTTTTAAAAATTTCTCGGCTTTGCCTTTCTGCACCCGCCTGACTCCTTCTTTCCAAGAAAATTGTGCTTCATTTTTAGGTCCAGCTAATTATTTGGTAGTTTTTACGTCCTACAAATATAAGCCCTAGTTTCTTATACATACAAAAAAAGAAAAGAAGAAGAAATCAGTGGCAAAACGTTGAGTGTGTTCATATGATTTTGTCATGGCTCATTAATGACTCATCCCAATCAATTATCGACCACTTTAGCTTCTCGTAGTGAGTTGGTTTTGATAAAAATTTTCATTATTCGATTGCATTGGCTGTAATTGCATGAAATTGTGCCATTTATTATGGCTAATTTTTTTTTCTTAATAACTAAAATTGTTTTCCTTCCTTAATTTTAATTAACAACAATTATTAATAAGCTTGTTATATTATGCATCTGTTTTTGGCATTTTCTCCTTTCTTTTTGCCGCTGCTCTGCCAAAATTGGGCCCACAGTAATGACAACGAATTGACGCTGAAAATAACGCCAAGTCTGCTGGCAGATGAGAAGGAAACAAATCTTTATTATGTCCAAGCCTACTGTATGAACCGAGGCAAAAGATTCCACCCCCGCTACGGTACATTTGTCTTGGAACGGTCAGCAGCAGCAGCCAATGAGGACAAAGTGACTATTAGCTTTGAACAGAAAGAACCCTGTGACTATTATGAAGCGGATGTTCGGATACAGCCCGGAAGTTTCTACGTACCGGGATGGGTAAGAAAAGGGAAAGAAAACGGGGTCCGGACAATCCGTCAGTGGTCAATCCGTCGGCGGACAATCCGTCAGTGAAGGACAATCCGTCAGTGAAGGACAATCCGTCAGTAATGGACAATCGGTCAGTGGACAATTCGACAGAAATTTTTTTTTGAGCAATGATCAAAAATCTTGTGAAAATGATTGTTAAATTAATAAATATAATTTTATATTCTTAACATTCTAGTTACTTTATACTCCAATTAATTGACCAAATTCTTTAAAAAGATTATTCATAATTTTTATAAAATATTACAAATTATTAAACAACATTTTTAGCGACTTAAATTAATTTTAACATGGTTTTAAATAAATTTGGGTGTTTTAAAAATAAATTTGCTTATGGATTAGCTATTGACGGATTGCCACTGACGGATTGTCCACTTACTGACGGATTGTCCACTGACGGATTGACCACTGAAGGATTGTCCACTGACGGATTGTCCGGGAGCCAAAGAAAACGGAGGAAAACCAAAAAAAAAAAAAATTGAAAAATTACACGAAAAAATATTTTCTCATCAGAAACAAAATTATGTGATTGGACACCTTGAAAACAACGGGATGAACCATCGGATTATGTTCGGCAACTATTTCCATCTGACCATTGGGCCCACTTTGACCAGTGACAACAACCTTTTCTATCAGATCCGAGTGTTTTGTGATGCGAATGAAACGCCAATAAAAAGGACAAAAACTGACGGTGACGGATTAAAAATTGGGGTTTGCCAGAAACGATTTGGCCAAAGAATCCGACAAATTCTCGGATCAAATCAGGCACTTGCCCACAATTTTTTAAAATTATGCCTCTATTTTTGATTTTCGAGACCGGCGCACTCCCAGAAAATATTATTAAAAATAACAATAAAATAAATTAAAAAAAAATACATAAAATTTCCAATCATTTAAATTTGGTAGTTAATTACTAATTTTACATGTCGTCTTCAAAATTAATTTAAAATGTACAATAATTAAATTACTTTCAAAATAATATGTTTGAATTATATTTGTGTTTTGTTTTGTAATTATTAGGGCTGTGACTTTAGTGACCAAAAAAAATCTCGAAATAGTTAACTAAAATAGTGAGCAAAAATGCCAAAATAGTGACAAAATAGTGACAAAAAGTCCAAAATAGTGACGAATAGTGACATAATTTTTAGCCAAAATTGAGCAAAAAATAATTTTTATTCACTAGTTGCAGTTGCAAATGAGGTACATTTCCTTTCTTACATTTTTTTTAGCAAATATTGAAATTTTTAAACCAAAAATTTTGTCAAGAAAAAAAATTTGGGGGAAAAAATTTTTATGAAAATTTTCCAATTCTTAGTGGTATTTTTTGAAAAAAATTTTTAGGTCGATTCTTATGGGTGCTTTTTTGAAATTTTTTTGGTCGATTCTTAGGGGTGTATTTTTTGGTTTTATTCCATTTTTGTTAAGGAATTTTGCCCAAAAATGTCAAAATAGTGAAAAATAGTGACAAAACGCCAAAATAGTGATTTTTAACTATTTTAGTGACGAAGTCGCCAAAATAGTGATTTCTAGTGACCGATAATGACATCAGAATCGAAAATTTTTAATGCGGAAATGCGTTTTTTGAGCTCCTTTCTTCAAATCAATTGAGCAAAAAAAAATAGTTAAAACCTAAAAGTCACAGCCCTAGTAATTATCAGAATAGATTTTTATTAATTTTCTAAAACATTTATTCTCTATCACTTGCATTTTTTCGTTCTCCTCTCGATGGTCGGTTAACCGGACCGGCTCAGTTCGGCCCTGCACGGTTCGACCCCAGCCCAGTTTTTCCACTATAAATTTTTTCTTTGTCAACCAAATCCAACAATCTTGTTATCATCATTCGAAAACTCTTTACATACTCTATTAGCCTTTTAAAAAGCAAAAAGCTTTTCAAGCTTGGAAAAAATTTATGAAGAAAAAGCTTCAAAAAAATTGATTTTTTTAGTTTTCATGTTAGAACTTTTTTCATATTTGTCTAATTGCTAAGCAATAGCTTAGAAAAAGCTTTTAAACATTCATTAAGCTCTCGAATGATACGAAGATTGTTGGATTTGGTTGACAAAGAAAAAAGTTATAGTCAAAAAATTAGCTGGGGCCGAACTGAGGTAGACCGTCGGTTAACATATTTTTCAAGACTGTAGTGAGTGTAATGTACATTGAGTGGTTATTTGCAGGAACTTTGGAATTTCCGGAAAGGCCGCTCCAATACAACGAAGACCATTTCAAAACATACACAAAATCATCAACAATGGTTGTGTTCGGCAATGAGTTGCGGCTGTGCAACACTTATCACATCAAAGTGTGGGCAATTCCGATTGAATGGAAAATGAAATATGTAACGAACATACAGTACAGTAACAATGGGCTGACAATAAGCAGAGTGTGCTAAAACTAGAGCCCGGAATTTTGAAATGGCCGGGACCGGGACTTGGAAAATGAACCGGGACTGGATCCTGGGACCGGACTTGGAAAATGAACCGGGACTGGATCCCGGGACCGGGACTTGGAAAATGAACCGGGACTGGATCCCGGGACCGCGACTTGGAAAATGAACCGGGACTGGATCCCGGGACCGGGACTTGGAAAATGAACCGGGACTGGATCCCGGGACCGGGACTTGGAAAATGAACCGGGACTGGATCCCGGGACCGGGACTTGGAAATGAACCGTGAGTGGATCCCGGGACGGGGACTTGGAAAATGAACCCGGGACTGGATCCCGCGGACCGTGAACTGGAAAATGAACCGGGACTGGATCCCGTGACCGGGACTTGGAAAATGGAACGGGACTGGATCCGGGACCGGGAACTTGGAAAAAGAACCGGGAATGGATTCCCGGGACCGGGGACTGAGAAATGAACCGGAACTGATCCGAACCGGACTGGGAAAATTAACGCGGATGGATCCCGGGACCGGAAACTTGGAAAAGTAACGGCGGACGGGATCCCGGGACCGGGAACTTGTGAAAAGCGAACCGGGACGGGATCCGGGACCGGGACTTGGAAAATGAACCGGGACTGGATCCGGGACCGGGAATTGGAAAATGAACCGGGACTGGATCCCGGGAGACGGGAACTTGGAAAAATGAACCGGGAACTGGATCCCGGGACCGGGAACTTGGAAAAAGAACCGGGAACTGGATCCCGGGACCGGGACTTATGGAAAAATGAACCGGGACTGGATCCCGGGACCGGGACTTGGAAAATGAACGCGGGACTGGATCCCGGGACCGGTACTTGGAAAATGAACCTGTGACTGGATCCCTGGACCGGGACCTTGAAAATGGAACCGGGACTGGATCCCGGGACCGGGACTTTGGAAAAGAACCGGGACTGGATCCCGGGACCGGGACTTGGAAAATGAACCGGGACTGGATCCCGGGACCGGGACTTGGAAAATGAACCGGGACTGGATCCCGGGACCGGACTTGGAAAATGAACCGGGACTGGATCCCGGGACCGGGACTTGGAAAATGAACCGGACTGGATCCCGGGACCGGGACTTGGAAAAATAACCGGGACTGGATCGCGGGAGCGGGACTTGGAAAATGAAGCGGGACTGGATCCCGGGACCGGGACGTGGAAAACGGACCGGGACAGGATCCGGAACCGGGACGTGGAAAATGAACCGGGACTGGATCCGGGACCGGGAACTTGGAAATGAACCGGGACTGGATCCCGGGACCGGACTTGGAAAATGAACCGGGACTGGATCCCGGGACCGGGACTTGGAAAATGAACCGGGACTGGATCCCGGGACCGGACTTGGAAAATGAACCGGGACTGGATCCCGGGACCGGGACTTGGGAAAACGAACCGGGACTGGATCCCGGGACCGGGACTTGGAAAATGAACCGGGACTTGGATCCCGGGACCGGGACTTGGAAAATGAACCGGGACTGGATCCCGGGACCGGGACTTGGAAAATGAACCGGGACTGGATCCCGGACCGGGACTTGGAAAATAACCGGGACTGGATCCGGGACGGACTTGGAAAAGAACCGGGACTGGATCCGGGACCGGGACTTGGAAAATGAACCGGGACTGGATCCCGGGACCGGGACCTTGGAAAATGACCGGACTGGATCCCGGGACCGGGACTTGGAAAATGAACCGGGACTGGATCCCGGGACCGGGGACTTGGAAAATGAACCGGGACTGGATCCCGGGACCGGGACTTGGAAAATGAACCGGGACTGGATCCCGGGACCGGGACTTGGAAAATGAACCGGGACTGGATCCCGGGACCGGAACTTGGAAAACGAACCGGGACTGGATCCCGGGACCGGAACTTGGAAAACGAACCGGGACTGGATCCCGGGACCGGAACTTGGAAAACGAACCGGGACTGGATCCCGGGACCGGACTTGGAAAATGAACCGGGACTGGATCCCGGGACCGGGACTTGGAAAATGAACCGGGACTGGATCCCGGGACCGGGACTTGGAAAATGAACCGGGACTGGATCCCGGGACCGGGACTTGGAAAACGAACCGGGACTGGATCCCGGGACCGGGACTTGGAAAAAGAACCGGGACTGGATCCCGGGACCGGGACTTGGAAAACGAACCGGGACTGGATCCCGGGACCGGACTTGGAAAATGAACCGGGACTGGATCCCGGGACCGGAACTTGGAAAACGAACCGGGACTGGATCCCGGGACCGGAACTTGGAAACGAACCGGGACTGGATCCCGGGACGGGACTTGGAAAATGAACCGGGACTGGATCCCGGGACCGGGACTTGGAAAATGAACCGGGACTGGATCCCGGGACCGGGACTTGGAAAATGAACCGGGACTGGATCCGGGACCGGGACTTGGAAAATGAACCGGGACTGGAATACCGGGACCGTGACTTGGAAAATGAACCGGGACTGGATCCCGGGACCGGGACTTGGAAAATGAACCGGGACTGGATCCCGGGACCGGGACTTGGAAAATGAACCGGGACTGGATCCCGGGACCGGGACTTGGAAAATGAACCGGGACTGGATCCCGGGACCGGGACTTGGAAAATGAACCGGGACTGGATCCCGGGACCGGGACTTGGAAAATGAACCGGGACTGGATCCCAGGACCGGGACTTAGAAAATGAACCGGGACTGGATCCCGGGACCGGGACTTGGAAAATGAACCGGGACTGGATCCCGGGACCGGGACTTGGAAAATGAACCGGGACTGGATCCCGGGACCGGGACTTGGAAAATGAACCGGGACTGGATCCCGGGACCGGGACTTGGAAAATGAACCGGGACTGGATCCCGGGACCGGGACTTGGAAAAAGAACCGGGACTGGATCCCGGGACTTGGAAAATGAACCGGGACTGGATCCCGGGACCGGGACTTGGAAAATGAACCGGGACTGGATCCCGGGACCGGAACTTGGAAAAAGAACCGGGACTGGATCCCGGGACCGGAACTTGGAAAAAGAACCGGGACTGGATCCCGGGACCGGGACTTAGAAAATGAACCGGGACTGGATCCCGGGACCGGAACTTGGAAAATGAACCGGGACTGGATCCCGGGACCGGGACTTAGAAAATGAACCGGGACTGGATCCCGGGACCGGGACTTGGAAAATGAACCGGGACTGGATCCCGGGACCGGGACTTAGAAAATGAACCGGGACTGGATCCCGGGACCGGAACTTGGAAAACGAACCGGGACTGGATCCCGGGACCGGGACTTGGAAAATGAACCGGGACTGGATCCCGGGACCGGGACTTGGAAAATGAACCGGGACTGGATCCCGGGACCGGGACTTGGAAAATGAACCGGGACTGGATCCCGGGACCGGGACTTGGAAAATGAACCGGGACTGGATCCCGGGACCGGGACTTGGAAAATGAACCGGGACTGGATCCCGGGACCGGGACTTGGAAAATGAACCGGGACTTGGGACCGGGACTTGGAAAATGAACCGGGACTGGATCCCGGGACCGGGACTTGGAAAATGAACCGGGACTGGATCCCGGGACCGGGACTTGGAAATGAACCGGGACTGGATCCCGGGACCGGGACTTGGAAAATGAACCGGGACTGGATCCCGGGACCGGGACTTGGAAAATGAACCGGGACTGGATCCCGGGACCGGGACTTGGAAAAAGAACCTGTTCGGTCCCCGAAATGTCGAAGAGACGAACAAATAACAAATTTTATTGAAGACAAATTTAAATAACAAATAAATGTCGGAGGACGGCGGAGGAGAGCAATTGGAAAATGTGAACACAAATATGGAACTGAATGAAACAAATGAGGGGAGGGCAAATGGTCACAAATATAATCAATCAGGAATGTGTCTGACAGAGAAGGTCAGACACAACAAATACAACAAATGGAAATGAGTGAATGTGTCTGACTGGGAATGGTCAGACACAACAAATAAATAAATAAATGGAAATAAATAAATTAAATAATTGTCTCTCGGGTTCCACCCGAACACCTCCCCCTTTTGGCTCGTCCGGTGATCAACAGGGCGAGTAACGGTTGGGCGCGCGGCGTTGACGAAACGGGTACCGACGCTGATTTTGGTCCTCGTTCAGCGGCGGCGGCACAATGTTGCCTTCGTGGTCATCTGCCGGCGGGACTGCTGCTGGTGGCACCTCATTAGCCTGTGCCGGTGGCAATGGCAATGCAAAGGCATCATTCAAGATCGCCAATGCTTCATCGCCATTGTTCGAATTTTGTCGGCTTCTCAGCTGATTCGCATGGAATCGCGACTTTGATCCGTCCACAAATTTAACCTCAAATATGACACCAGAGCATCCCTTGATGACTCCGGGTCTCCAATTTTCAGAAGATCGATGCCGCGCAAAGATCTTATCACCAATTTCAAATTTCCGTGATTTGGTGCCAAATCGTTTGTTGAACTTTTCTTCCATCGCCAAATCCCTGATCAATGGTCGAAATGGCGGCGGCTTCAACAAATCAAATGTAGTCCTGGGCTTTCGTCCGAGCATCATTTCAGCTGGGGACACCAAATTGGGAAGCGAATCATTCGGAGTCGTTCTGTAGGTGATCAGAAATGTTTCCATGATCTCCTGATTCGGCATTCCTTCCCCTTTCAATTTTCGGAAAGCCCGCTTAAATGTGTCCACAAATCTTTTCTGCCTGCCCATTTGACATCGGATTATAGGGCG
>SIJG01000024.1:656308-703219 GCA_023374025.1 Heterodera schachtii
GCCAAGTGGACATTTGTCAATTAATAAATCGATTTTATTGATCGTACGCAAAGCCCATTACGGTATCATACATGCCTACAATGCCTACGGCAGATGTATCGTACGCAGAATCCCATTACGGTATCATACATGCGTACGATGCCTACGGCAGAATCCCATTACGGTATCATACATGCGTACAATGCCCCGGCAGATGCATCGTACGCAGAAGCCCGCGTGCGCAAAATGAGGCTAACCATTGGACATTTGCCAATTTAGTTATCGATTTTCCCGAAAGATGCGGAGTGCATGTAGTGTCGGCATTTGAAAATACAAAGTTACCAAGGGGGCTTTTGGGCAGTTGCCAAATGTTGGGGGAGGGGTTGGACAATTGTCAAGTGGACCTTTGCCAATTAATAAATCGATTTTATTGATCGTACGCAGAATCCCATTAGGATATCATACATACGTATGGTGCCCCGGCAGATGCATCGTACGCAAAATCCCATTACGGTATCATACATGCGTACAATGCCTACGGCAGATGCATCGTACGCAGAATTCCATTACGGTATAATACATGCGTACGATGCCTACGGCAGATGCATCGTACGCAGAATCCCATGAAGGCGTGATGCTTCTACATGCGTGTGTCATGCCATGCGTACGCGATCCTAACCGTCGCACGCGTCACCATATGGTACCGTATCAGCACGCGCACGCCACCGTATTACCATGCGTACGCCAAACGACGTACGCGTCACCCAATGGTACCGTATCAGCACGCGCACGCCACCGTATTACCACGCGTACGCCATCCCTATCGACGCGCACGCCACCCAAATGATCCGATGCGTACGCCATCCCAATCGACGCGTACGCCACCCAAATGGTCCGATGCGTACGCCGTTTCAATGAGTGCGGCAAAATGTGTACCGCCCTCTTCAACGGACCCCCTTCCGCCGGGCTAAAACCCCCTCCATCGCAGCTGTGGTCTCACCGAGCGGACCACGATCGCGCCAAGTGGACAACCCTCCGTGCGGACCCCCTCTTTCCGAACGGACCCCCTCTTTCCGAACGGACCCACTCCCGCCGAGAGGACGGGCACCTCCAACAACGACGGACCCCCTCCCGCCGAGAGGGCGGGCACCTCCAACAACGACGGACCCCCTCCCGCCGAGAGGGCGGGCACCTCCACCGACGGACCTCCTCCCTCCAAACAAAAACCTTCGACGGACCCCCTCCCAACGCAGCTGCGTACTCCCTCCCGCCGAGCGGGCGGACAACGCAGCTGCGGACCTCCTCCCTCCAAACAAAAACCTTCGACGGACCCCCTCCCCCCCCCCTCCCTCCCGCCGAGCGGGCGGACCTCCTCCCCTAGCGGGCCCCTTCACCCATACCCCCTTTTCAACATCACGTATACAACATTTACTCTTTTTTCTTCCAACGACTAGTTGGCCGAATGGTTAGCGTGTCAGGATTCGCCTCCACCAGGTTCGAGTCCCCTTCAGTTTTTAAATTTTCGCCTTAAATTCTCGCGCACCACCCGACAGTGGCCGGGATCTCGGTCCCGGTGATGGCCGAGATCTCGAGATCTCGGCCATCACCGGGACCGAGCAGCCCATTCGTGTCGAGATCTTGGCCATCACCGGGACCGAGCAGCCCATAGGCACGGGCTCTGCTGGTGAGAGAGGTTAGACGGTGCACTCTCTAGTCGCTGGAGAGGTTAGACGGTGCACTCTCTCGCCTCAAAAGAAGCCAACAGGTTTGGGGTGGAAATCAATCGATAATTAAAGTACTCTGTTATTGTAGTAGCGGGATACATTAAAAGGGGCTGATGAGTCTACAAAGATTTTCCGAAGGGCTCAGATTGTAAAGAGAGGTCGGGAATCATTCTGTTAATGGTCCATAAATTTGACTATTTTGTTGCATTTCAAAACCGCTTTTTTGCAGCACTTTTTCCAAAAAAAATTTAGAGGAAAGTGGAAGGCGGTGCCGATAGGCATAGCAGGAAAATTTTTTTGAAAATTTCAGGCATTTTGTTAACGTATTTTGTCTAAAAATGAATGAAATTTGCGATAAAAATCAGATAAATTTTAATTGAATTTATTAAAATATATTTATAAAATATTTAGCATTCTGTCTTGTAATGTTCATTAAATCCTATTCGGATCCCACGGAATCCCGCACAAAAAAACAAATTTTTGCGGATCCCGCAAGCAGGATTTGAACTCAAAATTTTTTGCGGGACGGGATCCCATCCCGCGCCGATCTCTACTCTTTAACATATCCACGCATCCCTTGTTATAGATTTAACACAAAATAACACAATATAAACGGGGCAAAATTCATTTCCTTTGCTGGAGGGTAACAAAATTGTGGGACCAAAAAACTCGATAAAGAACTAATAAAAATAAATTCTTTAAACCGATTTAAAATAAAATTAAAAGTTCACTACGATAATGAGACCGGAAAAGCTAGAACAAACATGTAAACTCATAACTGGTTTGGCATTTATGCGCTCGGTCTCAATTTTACTATGACCTAATTTTATTCATTTATTCACATATTTTTGCCTTTTTAATTCCTGTGATCATCCACATACACATATTTTTCACTTACTCCTCGACGACACATTTACATGAAAGTCGACAGAGTAAGAGGTTTGGCCCTTCTGATGATTTTTTTTACTTACGAATATTAAAAAATATATTTAAAGAACTTCATTTTTATTTCATTTTATCGAAAAATATTTTGATTTAATTAACAAATAAATTAATTAATAATATTAAAATTAACTGAAAATGTTTAAAAAAACATTTACTTTGTATGAATCCGAACCTGAGAAGCTTATTTTGTGTTTATTACTTCTGACCAATCATTAAGCATTAACCAATTTGGGCCCCGCCCCGTTCCTTTTTCTTGTGTCCCACGTCCCTTCCTTAAATTCATTCTATTCGGGAGAGGGATTGGCCTAGCCAATCTCCCAATCTCTCTCCCCTCTCCCAATAATATCACGAGACCGAACTGGGATGGCCTAGCCAATCCCCCAATCTCTCTCCCCTCTTCCAATAATATCCCGAGATCGAACTGGGAGTCCCTTCCCCATCCCATATTTACTCATCATATATATTTGTATTGTGCGCACGTTTACTCAATAAAAGGGCATATTCGAATGCCGCCGCTGGGATAATTGGGGAGGGACCGGTCGCCTATTTCATGGAGGTCCCGCCTCTCGGGATATCTACGAAATTGGACTCAAAAAAAATAAAATAAATAAATGTATTTGGCCAGGATCGGATTAGTAATTTTATTATTAACAAATATTAACTAAAAAAGGCGAAGATTATTAATTAATTTAAAGTGAAAAATGCAAGAAATGGAAGAGATTAAGGGGAAGTGGCAAAGAGCAACCGGAAAAGCTCAGAGGAAAAGTTCAGATCGATTGACACAAGGCGGCGTTAACAGCGACTGAAATAATGAAAAGAAAAATAAATGAAAGGTCCGAAAATTGAAATTGGAAAAATAAGGACATTAAGTGTGAAATGTGAAATTCCCACCCAAGAATGTGTTTTCGGTGATGATCAAACGGCTGAAACGGAGTCCGAAAATTGAAATTGGAAAAATAAGGACAATTAAGTGTGAAATGTGAAATTCCCACCCGAGAATGTGTTTTTGGTGATGATCAAACTGCCGAAACGGAAACAGATGACAAATTAACCTGAGGGGCGACGAAGCAAAATATGATAAAATGTTCACATTGAACTTACGGAATGAGTGAAGGGCCGACTGAATGGAAGAGCAAGCGGAGGAGGCGGACGAGCAACGCCACTTTTAGTGTTTGCCGGATGGCGAAGAATTGAGGAATCCGCCAAAGGGTTAGAAGTGCCAGAATGAGTCCCACAACTGCGTTTCGTGGTAAGACGTCGAAGCGGACGAGAGCAGTAAGGAAAAAAGCAGAGGAACAAGAAGCAAATGAGCCACCCCAATGCGAGAACCGAAAATCATCACAGCATTTTCCTCACGAAATGAAATGTAATGCCGAAACGAATTGGGAGTTACGCCTGGCGGCAAGCAGAGGTGAGGCGCGGTAAACTCAGTGGCGTTCAAAGCAATGGTAAGACTCAGGGCAGCTGATGGGACAGTTTTGACTAATTTCCCAATTGGTGGACATTGAAAATTGAAGAATTTTTTTACGTTTTCTGAACCGAAATGCGAACAAAAATAAGGAATATAAATTTCTGAGTAAAGTGGAAAATGAAAATGAACTTTGTTCAAAAAATGGTAAATTTTGAAAGAAAAAGAAAATGGACTGCCCCTTTCGGCCCGTTTTCCCTGTCCCAACAGTCACTTCACACTTCACAACATTTCGACCATTTCTTTTCATTAAATTCTCACAAATCGTTCGTTCACTTTCTGTTCTCTCTCTCTCTGTCTCTCATTTGTTGGCCTCATTATTCCCCGGCCTCCCCGCCTCCGTCTGCTGAGTACTGAACAAAAGAGCCAAAAGTGATGAAAAGAGTGGCGATCGCCGGGCCAAGTGGCGGAATGTCAGCGATGAAAAGCCGATTGGCAAAAGGCAGAAATTAATGTTGGGGACCAACACACATTAAATTAAAGAAATGGACAAAAATAAGCTAGAAAAATGTACAAATGATGAAATTAGAGAACATACGTTTTTGGACAATTAATTGGGGGCAATTACAAGAATTGGAGTTGGACTTTGGTCCTTCGTAATTGTTAAGAGAAATGTTTTAAAAAAATGAATGAACGGCAAAGGGGGACGAATTTGGCCGAACTTTGGCTGACGAAAAGGGCTTAGCCAGCTGTTTGGTGTCAAGAGCTGATTGGACGAGAAAGAAAAGGAAGAAGGGACATAAGCACAAAAAAGTGTGATAATTAATTTGGCAATTAAAGTTGCAAATCGGGATCCCGAGATTAAGAGAAAAGAGAAGTCAGTTGATCAACAAAGAATTCGCATTAATCGCCGGCGAAAAGAATAAATAAACCAAATTCTTGGAAAGTGAGCAGAGAAGCAATTGGCAACAATTGCTCGTGATCATTGGGTCCTAGGCCAGAAGAATCCCGCCCTCTATCCCTCATTCATTCATTCATTCGCTTATCTGCCCATTAAGCACAAACTTTTGTTTTCGCTTTTCATTTATTTCCCGAACTTAATTATTTAGCTGAAAAATAATTAAATTAACGAATCTTTTAAATTTTTTCCGGCTAATTTAAGCAAAAAGTAAAAGCTTATTATTCTGATCGTCAAAACAGTTCAATCGTGACTGGCGAAATTTCAAAAGTTGTTTGTCACGTTATAATTTGCATTTACAGTTCGAGACCAAATTTTCCAAGGGAATTAACAGCTATTCAGTTTGAATTTGGCTGTCTGCGTGTTGAACGGTTGGGAAAAGGCGAAGAAGCGCAAGAAAGGCGAGGAGGGCACGGACAAAGTGGGCGGCGCGCGAGTAAGGGTCAATCCCGGCAATTGTGGACACTCGTAAAGTGAGAAAATTAATTTTAAAAATTCGGCAAGAACTAAATTGGTTTAAAAATGAAAATTGAACCCGATCAACCACAAGGACACAAAAAGACCCTACGTGCACTGCTGGCGGAACCAGTGATCAAGTGATCAGAGAGTCATTTTTGCCGAACAAATTCTGATTTATTGATCGGTAAGGTACAAAAAGGGGGGTTTTTTCGCTGCAATAGCCTTATTTACATAACTTTGGCTAAACATATTAATAATCAACTAGCGGGTGTGTGCTTGCGTGTTTCTGCTGCTTTAAAGCGCTGCGCGCTTCTTGAGCTTCGCTACCTAGGCTTGTGTTAGGGTTTTTGCGTCAGCCGACATGCACTTGGTTTCACTCAGTAATGAGCTGACACATTGCGTATTTCAGTGCAATGGAAACCGGAAGTGCCCTAACTCGCACGTCATCCCTCCTCCCTCCCTTAGTCCAGGTGGCAGTACTTTATATCCATATTTAAGTGCAGGTGAGAATGGGGCGGCATCGGAACAGTACCGCACACACTGGACTATAGCTCGTTTGATTTATGCAATAGATATCCAAGGCTTTGTGTAATGAAGTTGGCATGCCAAGCTGGCTTGGATTGCTCTTTTATTGCAATTTGAGCATGTTTTTGGCCACAATGTTCAGCACTTTCGCTTGACCTTGGGCATCGATCTCCCTTTTTGGAGCATGCACACGGACATTGTTGCCGTCTGTTGCCCTTGAAAAGGCAGTATATAATTGACCATGGGTAAATACTTCCCTTTCCAGGTCAATGCCGACAGTGCGGATTGTTTGGCCCTGACCTTTTTGAATGGTCATAGCGAATGCAGGCTTAATTGGGAACTGCAAACGCTCGTATTTCAGCCCACCAGGCGTTTTGTCCTCAAAAACATTGCGAGATCTTTCAAGGAAAAACCTCACTTGGCCACCAATAGCATTGCTATTGATTACACGACCGACAAGGCGATCATCGCCAAGTTCTTCGAGGACAATGCGTGTACCATTGATCAGCCCCTCCCTATCACTTTTGTTGATAAGGAGGACAACAACGCTTCCGACCTTTAGTCGCAGACAGTGGGGAGGCATCCCAGAGTCTGTGCGTCTGTTCAATGCTGCCACTTCGGACTCGATCTCATCGATGTCCAATGGGCGATCGTCAAGAGGTTTGTCCGTGGACAAATATTCCCGCACTTGACCTGGCACATTCGCCATCATCATTTCGTTGACTTCGTCGCACGTATCAATGTGCGGGGCGAGTATCAAACGGTTGAGCAGCTCCTTGTCATTGCCAAGGAGTTGTTGAAAGTTTGGATAAACAAAGTTTATCAGCTCTTCCCTGCTCTTTACGATGAACTGAGGAGGAATCCAGAAGTGTTCTCCGGTCTCTCCGAGCCCAATTTGGCGGCACATTTGCAAGTACGCTTGCTGGCCTTGGCCTAATCTCTGGTTGATGGTCAATTTCATTGTGGTGAATTGACGAAACAACGGAGAAGTTTGAAAGCAGGCCGTAACTTGTGCAGTTATGCCTTCATGGGGCACGACCGGCAGTGACTGTTTGAAGTCACCGCTGAAAATGACCGTCTTTCCTCCGAAGGGAAGGTCCTTGTACTGGGGAATTGCCATTTCTTTGCACACACGGTCAATGACCTCAATCACCGTATTGTGAAGCATGGTGATCTCATCAATAATGATGAGTTGTGCCTCACGAATCCGTCGGGCAAAGAAGCTCTCAAGCGGAATGCTTGGAAGCTTGTCCAGCGACACATCTCTGCCCAGTCGGAAGGTGGAATGGGCTGTCTTCCCATACGGCAGCAAAATAGCTGCACACCCAGTGGATGCCGTGGCAAGAACTTTGTGATTATATGGGGCCTTCCGCAATCGCCTTATAATTTGGCCAAACAGAAATGTTTTCCCGGTCCCTCCGTCGCCGAATATAAAGAATCGACGAGGTACAGTCGCATCCCTTGGGTCCGACTGAATTGCCTTAACAACAGCATCAAAGACCGTTTGTTGGTCGGTGTTGAGTGGCGGAGGAGCGTTTTGCTGAGGCCGAGGATTTGGTTGGCCAGGCGGCAAATTCAAATCATCATCGCCAAAGAAAAACTCATTAATTGCCGCATTTGTATTTTTGGCAATTGAGTTTGGTGGGTCTGGCAGGCCAAAATGCACACAGCTTAAGTTAAAGCAGCTGTGCAGCCGCCAATCAATGTCGGCTAGGGCTTCAAGCTCTGCTGCTTGGCGTTGTGCCGGTGTGGTAATGCCTTGAGGAAAGTACATTTGGTCTTTGTACTTGTTCCACAATTCGACGGCAT
Organism: Heterodera schachtii; assembly: GCA_023374025.1. Classification (NCBI taxonomy): domain Eukaryota; kingdom Metazoa; phylum Nematoda; class Chromadorea; order Rhabditida; family Heteroderidae; genus Heterodera; species Heterodera schachtii. The sequence continues at coordinate 664,116 of SIJG01000024.1, forward strand.
TACTGGGCTGGCCATAAACGAGGATGCTCATGAAGAGCCACCTCATTTGATCAGGCCATCGTGACAACGCTGCCTCAGCGAGTGTTTTATCCCAGATTTTGTCATCCTCAAGAAGACCGTGCCTTATTGCAGCATCAGTGAAAGAGGTACAAGGCTGACCATTTACCATTTTAAGATGGTCAGGGTCACCGGGAAAGTGGCGCATAAGCGAATATAGCGCAAATCTTTCCGGATCCTTCGGTGGGACAGGGACAATTCGACCAATTGGAGGCCTTTTGATGGGCTTCCTTTTGTAAAGAACCCATTTGTCCTTATCCCATCGGAATTGTTCAGGCACTTTTTCGAAAAGCATGTCCTTGAATTTAGGATCATGCCGCCATTCATTTTGCCATTGTTTCCAATAGGCTGAGCATTGTGTTTCAGGCAGTGTGCCTTGCTGGATTTGCTGAGCTTTGCTCACCAGCTGGAAAGCCCTATATACAATGGGCTGTTGATTTGGCAAATGAATCTTCAATTTGACAACGTGGTGCGAAAGCCGAACATATGGTGTTGAGTTAACAACGGCATATGCCTCCGTAGCACCACGGAAGTTCATTTTGGCATATTGAGCCGGCTCATCGATACCGATTTTGTTGCCGGACTCTTCTTTGCACTCGACATAACAATGTCCAGGACCTTTGAATGGGTACTTTAGTGCATATTTTATATTTGCCTTGTTACCATACGCAAATAGCACATTGTGATGTACCCGGTAGCGTAGTAAAACATAAGGGTTGTACGGCACGACCTGTGAGTTGTCGTATATTAAGCCGTTTACCTCTATATTGGCACCACCATCCTGGGGTGCAGGCCGGTAATACAACGCAGGCCTGTCGGGCCGTAAAATCGTGCACTTGGAGTACGGGGCTGGGAAGCCCTTTTTGCAGCGCCCGTAATATTGGTCACGAGTACCACACCAACTTTCGCTGCATCTGTGCAGCTGCAAATGCATCAATTCGCGCACTTGGCGGTGCATTTCCGCGATGGGAGTGTCATCACCTTTTTCTGGCAAAAGTGGAATGTGAGCCCAAATGTATTGCTGAATAACATCTGGAACTGCATCCAGGTCAGTCTGGGCCACAATGTGTGCATGCGGGCCTCCACGGCCTTGGAACTCCATGGACTCTCCTGATCCAAGGATTGTTCCAAAGAACTTTTTTTCGTAAAGTTCTTCGCGGAATTCAGCAATTTTGCTGATCCACACACGCATCCACATATCAAAACGGTCAGTGAATACTTGGCCGTTGTTGTATAAGTTCGCTTTGAACTCTGGCCACTCACGATTGTTTGTGAATGTGATGAAGAGCCGCGCCTTTTTTGGGTTATGACAACGCGCAAAAATGGTATTGCAATTCTCATACATTTTCTTCCAATATTGGAGGCAGTTAACATTGTTATCGTTAAAACGAACAACACTGCCAATGTCATCAACAGTTGTCTGTTGGGCATTGGGGTTCTGCCGTGCCTGCTGCTTGTTGTATTGGTTGACCAAATACTGAAGCAAATTTTTTGGAGTGCTGACGCGCAGGTCCATGTCAGGTCTGCGCAAAAATGTGGCGACTTGCCAATCTATTTTTGCAGCCTGATCAAGAACCCAGCGTTGGCCAAGCCCTCCACCACATGATAAAATATGGTGGTATTGCATCTTCACGTTTTCCTCCCTTATTGCGAGGTAATACTTGCAATGATCTCGCAGGGAGACAAATTTTTTTGATTTGTCAATTTGGCCATAAAGTGAAGACGTAGAGGCAACTGACCCTGCGTCAGAAGATGCAACCGACTGAGTGTCACACGAATCATTGTCTGATTCGGCCTCAGAGTCGAATAGGCTGACTACATCTTGATCGCTTTTTCGCTTTCGCGATGGCGGCCTAGCATATTTAATGCCAGTAATATAACCATCATCGCCCAATGGCTTTATCAATGGGTATGTCAAGCTGTCAGTCCAAGGATTGAAAGGAGCAATTTCATTCAATCGCCCTTGCCTGTTTTCGACCCAAATTAAAATTTGAGGCCCGTATTTGGGCACAAAATCCTTAAAAACATACAAAACCCCTAAAAAACTATTCAACTACAAAAAATAAATTTTAAAAAATTGCCGAATTTGGAAAATTTTTTTCTTTTTAGAACCTTTTTGAAATTTGAGACCGTATATTTTGGTCAGTAGACGCTTAAAAAAACAAAAGACCAAAAAATTCACTTTTACAAGAACTCCAAAAAAACTTGCCGAACCCGTTTGCCATCGAAATGTTCGTCCACTAAAACATTGAAACGGGGCGAAATCAGTGCCAATTTTAGGCCGTGTTGAGCATAGCCAAAAAAGGGAAAATGTCCATCCTCAGTGCGCACGTGCTGAAAAAAAGTCATGAAAAAATTTTATAAAAATCAAAAATCCAGAAATGAAGCATAAGCTTAAAAACCCGGCACTTATACAAACATATATCTATATAATTAGTTGAATTAGTAAACTTTTATAAAATTTTATTTCAGAACTCTTACTAATTGTAGGCCAATAAATTTAACAAAATCCTTTACAAACAACAAAAAACATTAAAAATTATTCAATTTTACAAAAAAATTTTGAATTTGTAAAATTGAATTAGGAAAAGCTTTTTCAGAACTATTGTAACTTGGGGCCGCTAAGAATTGTTGGGCCTATAACCAAAAACTACAAAGAAACCTTGCCAAATTTGTAAAAAACAATTTTTTCCAGTGCCATTGAAACGAAGCGAAATCAGTGCCAATTTGAGGCCGAGTTGAAGACGGTCAAAAGAGGGAAAATGTCCATCCAAACATTGCTGCACACCACTGAAATTGTGAAAGCAATCAATAAAATTATGGAACATAAAAAAATTATTTTAAACAAAAAACCGAAAAAGGGCTTTTTCCCAAAAACGCAGAATATGGGAAAATTTATATTTTCATAGCCATTGTGATATTTAAAATGAAACTTTTTTTACAAAAAAAACTGAGTTGCAGACAAAGTGTGTGTTTTTAATTATTTACACAAACAAAAGGGGAAAAATCCGTGACAAAATTAACACGGAATTGAAAATATAAACAAATAAATATAATCGATATTTATCGCACGTTCTTCAGAATTATTTATTAAAAGTTTGGATAAAATTGAGTTAAAAATATCACAAAAATTACCGAAAAATTTAAATGGAAAAGGAAATTTGGAATTTATATAACGAAAATAAGTAGTGAAATATTTAATTTATTATGAATTTAAAAAATAAAACAGAAACAGTTTTGTAAAACGATGGGCATTGGTATAATAACATTAAGAAAATGAAAAAGGATTTTGGCATAAATTGAACAAAAGAAATTTAAATAATTTTTATTTAAATATTTCTGTTTTACTATTTTAAATAAAAACGCGTATTCGACTGAAGAAAAAACGATTAAAATATCTATTTAAACTCGAAATAGTTTAACAACCACCCGAAAAATTATTTTTCTTTTCTTCGTTTCAGGGAGCTCATGAAAATAGTCAAAACCCTAAAAACTTAAACCCTAATTAACAACAAAAGTTATATAAATTAAAACAAAAATTTAAAAAAAAATTCACTTTTGACGTCGAAATTTCTGTCCACCAGTGAATTAAAAAGTGGCGAAAGCAGTGCCAATTTGAGGCCAAATTGAGCATGGTAAAAAGAGGAAAATGTCCATCCAAATGTCGTTACGAAATTTCAGTGCGAATTTGAGGCCGAGTTGAAGACGGTCAACAAACGGGAAAATGACCATCCAAACATCGCTACATACCAAGTGAAATTGGACTAAAAAACCTGACACTTTAACAAAAAAAAATAAAAAATATGAATTCTGATAAATTTTTTAATTGGGACGAAGAAAATCAATGATAGAGTGATCAATGTACCTAAAAATGGAAGGAATACTTTTATTCCCATATAAAAGTTTCTTTGGCTCTTGTGTGGTTTAGGCCCATTACTGTGAATTTTGTTGAAAATGAAATTTCATTTTTATCGAATTTGGGTTAGGGGTCAAAATGAGTCAAAACGGAAATGATTAGCGACCTCATAACCTATAGATTGGCTTCTATTCTGAATGCCGTTGTTGTGACACTGACCTTGCGACGAATTTCGTTGGTCTCCAAATTGTCAATTCGCTTTCGCTACCAAAATGTTTGTCCATCAACGCATTGAAACGTGGCGAAAGAAGTGCCAATTTGAGGCAGAATTGAAGACGGTCAAAAAAGGGAAATGTCCATCAGTAGTTGCACAATACCCAGCTGAAATTGTGAATAAATTTTTTTTTTGATAAATTCAAAGAAAAATCTTCACATTTTTTTGTCTAAAAATGATTTGAATTATCGTTTAATTAAGCACTGATGGACGACATTAAGGTCGTTACTATATATTTAAAAAATATTAACAAATATGTGAAAACCGAAAATCTTGAATTTTCTTCACTTTTTTGCCCATAATGACTTTTCCGTTGACAAAAAAGTCGAGTTAATCAATAACGCACACCATCTCAAACATGAGATGTGAATAAACAGATGGATTATAAAAAAATACAAATAGCTGACCAAAATTTATCAAAAGGATCAATATTTAAATAAGAGTTTAACATTAAATTTATTTTTTACAATTTTCATATTTAAATGTAGGGCTGCAATCATGACTTTTCTACAACAATGATGAGAAGAGGTACAACAGTGATTAAAAGAAAGAGGTACAAATGGTAGAAGAGGGACAAAAATGCATTAATAATTTTAAAAAATTGTGAAATAATTCCTCTTTTTATTGATAAAAAAGAAACTTTGAAGCTTATAATAATTGAAATTTATTTAAATTGAAATAAATTAATTTCTGACAAACTCAAATAAAAAAAATATATGAAATTCTTTAATTTAAAAAAAATTAATAAAAATTTTTTATAAAAAAATAATTTAATTTAAATTAAAAAATTAATTTAAAAAAAACAAACATTCTTTTAAATGAATTAAAAAGATTAAAAATAACTCAAAAATTAATAGAAAAATAATGTACACCGCACGGATCCGAACTCCCCCCCCCCCTCCTCAAAATGATGCCTCAGAATCCCCAATCACACAGGGATTCTGAGGTAGTAACGATGTCTAAAGTAAAAACTGATTGCATATTCGTGATCAGCGTCATAAAATGGACCTAAAGACATATTTTTGGAAGCTTTTTTTGAAAAAAAAAATTCCACTCAAAAATCCTGGTCATCCCCCTTTGGTCCCGAATCTCAAAAACACTTATTTTTATAGTAATTTGTAAGAAAGTGATAAAAATATGAAATAACATTTATCTTATAGAGCAAAAAATTGCGGATTTTTGTAGTATTCTACTTTTCAAGAATAGCTTTTCAGAAGGCAGTTACGAATTTTTTTCTGAAAAATCGAAAATTTCCAGAAATTCTGGAATAACTTTTTTTCTTTAGAAGGTAGAAATCCAAAATAGATCCCATAAAATTCTCCTTATTTTTCTCTATTTTTAAAGCCTTCATTTACTTAAATTGACCAAACCTTCACTGAGTAATGAATTTTCAAATTTTAACCCAAAATCCTGAGGGCTAAAAAGTTCCCATAAAATAAAGAATTTTTAAAAAATTCGAAAATTTCCAAAACGGAAAATAAAGGTTATATTCGTGTTCAGCACCATAATTTACCCCAGAAAAATATTTTTCACCCCCCTTTTGGCCCAAAAAAAAATTTTTGAAAAATTCTAGGGGGCCTAGCTCGAAAATTTTTGAAATTTTCACGCCATATAGCACACCGTTCGATAGAGCTCAAAAAGCTCTACAATTTAGCTCTAAGCCAATTTTTGGCTAAAACCGACTCCTGACGAGTTATGGGCCCGGGACTCAAATGTCCCGCTTAGGCCAAAAAAAATTTCTATTTCCGGAAAAAAATCGAAAATTTTTTAAAAATACCACCAATCGATAGAGCTTGAAAAACGATGTTTTGAAAGTGTTCTCCGTTTTCCCCGGAAAAATCTGTAAAAAATCCTAAAATTCAAAAACCCCAAAACCGACTTTTAGGCCTAACTCGAAAAATTTTGAAAATTTTCGAAATTTTAAAATCTGGAAAAATCGGGCTCATTGAGCTTAATAATAAGTCTGCTGGTCACCCCCCGACCAGGTCAAAGCCTACTGAGTTATTCAACCGGGACTGAACCGGACAATGTTGGTACTGAAAATTTAGCCAACACTACAGACTTTCCTATTATAGGTAGAGGCCTGGAAATTTTTTTCGATTTTAGTCAACACTTCAACTTAAAATCCTACCAGCGGAAACTTTTTGACTTATGTTTCTGAAAAAAAGTTACGGGCCCTCAAACGCACGAAAAAGTAAGAAATCCGTCCCTGGTACTCAGTTGGGCGTCGAGAATTTTTCTCTATAGTTTTCCCGGATGCGCCGTCCCAAGATGCATAGGTATGCCAAATTTCAACTCCCTACCTATAGCCAGTCTTGAGATTTCCTTTTTGCCAACGAAACCCCTTACCTATATAACATATATATAAAGTCAAAATACATCACACTCCTGACTACTTCGAAAGGCGTTTCAAGCATAAGCCAATAAGTGACCTTGAGCGGGAGAGACGTAAGCTTGAGAGAGACCGAAAAAGAAAAAGTAACGAAAAATTAGGAGAAACCCGAAATTGCGAGCGGTGATTTTTTCAAGTTTTTAAAAGAATTTAATGTGCTTGCGACAGCGAGCAACTGGCATCCGCCGGATTGTGTCCGCTTTTTACCTTTGTTTTTGGAGGGGGAGGCTAAGGAAATTTACCAGAATATTTCGGCAGATAAGAAAACAAATTGGAGGACTCTTACCAGTGAAATAGTGGAACTGACCAAGAAACTTGATGGACCAATGTGGGCGAGAAAAATGCTTAACAAGACGAAAATGGAATTAAATGGATCATTAACTGAGTTTGCGAATAAAATTCGTGAGTTAGTTGAGCAGGCAAGCCCGGACCCGAACTATACAGACGAGGCAAGAGAAAGTGAGAGCGTACACTATTTTTTGAATGGATTACCAACAAAACAAAAACGGAAATTATTTTTTATGGAAAAACCGGATAGTTTAATTGAGGCAATTGCGCAGGCAAAAAAGGTAATCCAAGTGAACGAGGAAATTGAGAAAGATGAATAAGGTGATGAAATTAAACACCAAATAGCTGAGCTAACGGAACAGGTCAATGCAATTCCGTTCCAGAGTAAGGTGAATAATGTGAGAAATGGCCGGGAAAATGGTCGTGAATTTGTGAATTCAACCTGGAGAAGAGATGACATAAACATAGGAAGAGGAAATTTCAGAGGAAATAGAGGAAATAATTGGAGAGGTAACCAAAACGCATTCAGAGGAAGAAATTTCGGGGGATTCGTGCAAAGAAATCCAAATTTTATTGTGTTGGGACAAAGTCGACTTGGAATGGAAATTTTGGAAATAACACGGAGAGATTTGAGAATTTCCGACCTCAGAGGGGAAACTTTGGAAATTTTCAGGGGAATTCAAGAGGAAGAGGAACTGAAAGGCAAAGATACAAAATAAATGCGATTTCGGATGAAGAGACAAGACTAAGTGAGAAGGCACAGCGAGAATTAAAGCAAATTGTGGACAAGTATTCTGATGCATTTGTCGGAAATGACGGAAAAATTGGTTGTTATAATGGTCCAATTGTACACAAAATTCATTTGACGCCCGGGGATTTACCATTCCATTTTAGGCCTTACCGGTACCCACCAGAAACTCAGAAAGAAATTGAGAGACAGATAAAAATGATGCTTGATCAGAATATAATTCGTGAGTCGGAATCTGAATTCGCTTCTCCTATCGTGATGGTCCCGAAAGCGGACAAAAAATCATGGAGATTTGCGGTTGATTACAGAGCGTTGAATAAAATGACCAAAAAGAGAGTTTTTCATCTTCCGAATATTCAAGAGCTTTTGGATTTAATGGGAGCCAAAAATATTACACTTGTATGGACATGATGCAGGGATTTATGCAAATTCCCATGGCAAGGGAGGACATTGAAAAGACAGCTTTTATTTCTCATTTGGGCATTTATGAATTTATCACGATGCCCTTTGGTTTGACGGCAGCACCGGACACATTTCAGAGGGTAATGAATTCGCTGAGAAGGCGACTGACAGCAGCAATGTTAATTTATTTTGGATGACATAATCATTGGGAGTGAAACGGAGGAAATTCATTTGGTGGACATTGAGAATTTTTTGAGACTTTTAAAAGAAGTCGGATTGAAATTGAAAATTGAGAAATGTAATTGGGGAAAAGCTGAGATTCGTTACCTCGGATTTTTGCTAAGTGAGAAAGGTGTCCGAATGGACCCAAAGCAAGTACAAGCAGTCCAAAATTTTCGGGCCCCGAGAGTCTAAAAATTAAAATCATTGCTTGGAGCTTTAACAATTTCAGACGATTTTTGAGAAATTTTGCGCATATCGCACGTCCATTACAGACTCTCACTCATGATAAATTTGAAGAAAAAATTGAAGAAAATTGGGGACCAGAGCAAGAAAATGCGTTAAAAATTTTGAAGGAAATGTTGACCACAGCACCAGTTTACAATCGCTAAGGTTTGGGAGAAAGCGGATGAGCCGATAAAATGGGAAAAATATGTGGATGATCCAAATTTGGAACAGGAGGAGGCAAAAAAAAAGTGAAAAAGAGGGATTCGAGATGGTCTTGAGTAAAGAGAAAGAAATGAGTGGGGAAATGATTGACAAAAGAAAAAAATTTTCAAAATTTGGTTTTGAAAGCAGTGAAGAGGAGGAGAATGACAATACTATTGCTTTTGTTCAAAATCAGGAAGAAATAAGTGACGATGAGGGTCTCGAAATTCTCTTTAAAAACAGAAATTTTGTGTTCGAAAATGATGAGACACCAACTTTGTTGGAGGTTATGTTGAACGGTAAAATGGTTACGGTGTGTACAGGGTGGTTAAATCCCATCATAATTCCCCTTACTTCATCGGTCCCTGAGAACCAAGTGGAAGAAAATTGGGAAATTTTTAATAATGAAGACGGTGAGAGATATGTAACATGTTGGATTTTTGGGGAGAATTTTGAAATGTACATTAGCAGGGTAACGGACAAAATTGTTTTGGGCATGGATGTCCAATTTCTTTTTGCTGAAAAATGATCATTAAAAACAGAAAATGAACGGGAATCATATTGAGAAATAATTTCGGGAATATATAGATTAATGTATGAAGCCACCCCAATGCGAGAACCGAAAATCATCACAGCATTTTCCTCACGAAATGAAATGTAATGCCGAAACGAATTGGGAGTTACGCCTGGCGGCAAGCAGAGGTGAGGCGCGGTAAACTCAGTGGCGTTCAAAGCAATGGTAAGACTCAGGGCAGCTGATGGGACAGTTTTGACTAATTTCCCAATTGGTGGACATTGAAAATTGAAGAATTTTTTTACGTTTTCTGAACCGAAATGCGAACAAAAATAAGGAATATAAATTTCTGAGTAAAGTGGAAAATGAAAATGAACTTTGTTCAAAAAATGGTAAATTTTGAAAGAAAAAGAAAATGGACTGCCCCTTTCGGCCCGTTTTCCCTGTCCCAACAGTCACTTCACACTTCACAACATTTCGACCATTTCTTTTCATTAAATTCTCACAAATCGTTCGTTCACTTTCTGTTCTCTCTCTCTCTGTCTCTCATTTGTTGGCCTCATTATTCCCCGGCCTCCCCGCCTCCGTCTGCTGAGTACTGAACAAAAGAGCCAAAAGTGATGAAAAGAGTGGCGATCGCCGGGCCAAGTGGCGGAATGTCAGCGATGAAAAGCCGATTGGCAAAAGGCAGAAATTAATGTTGGGGACCAACACACATTAAATTAAAGAAATGGACAAAAATAAGCTAGAAAAATGTACAAATGATGAAATTAGAGAACATACGTTTTTGGACAATTAATTGGGGGCAATTACAAGAATTGGAGTTGGACTTTGGTCCTTCGTAATTGTTAAGAGAAATGTTTTAAAAAAATGAATGAACGGCAAAGGGGGACGAATTTGGCCGAACTTTGGCTGACGAAAAGGGCTTAGCCAGCTGTTTGGTGTCAAGAGCTGATTGGACGAGAAAGAAAAGGAAGAAGGGACATAAGCACAAAAAAGTGTGATAATTAATTTGGCAATTAAAGTTGCAAATCGGGATCCCGAGATTAAGAGAAAAGAGAAGTCAGTTGATCAACAAAGAATTCGCATTAATCGCCGGCGAAAAGAATAAATAAACCAAATTCTTGGAAAGTGAGCAGAGAAGCAATTGGCAACAATTGCTCGTGATCATTGGGTCCTAGGCCAGAAGAATCCCGCCCTCTATCCCTCATTCATTCATTCATTCGCTTATCTGCCCATTAAGCACAAACTTTTGTTTTCGCTTTTCATTTATTTCCCGAACTTAATTATTTAGCTGAAAAATAATTAAATTAACGAATCTTTTAAATTTTTTCCGGCTAATTTAAGCAAAAAGTAAAAGCTTATTATTCTGATCGTCAAAACAGTTCAATCGTGACTGGCGAAATTTCAAAAGTTGTTTGTCACGTTATAATTTGCATTTACAGTTCGAGACCAAATTTTCCAAGGGAATTAACAGCTATTCAGTTTGAATTTGGCTGTCTGCGTGTTGAACGGTTGGGAAAAGGCGAAGAAGCGCAAGAAAGGCGAGGAGGGCACGGACAAAGTGGGCGGCGCGCGAGTAAGGGTCAATCCCGGCAATTGTGGACACTCGTAAAGTGAGAAAATTAATTTTAAAAATTCGGCAAGAACTAAATTGGTTTAAAAATGAAAATTGAACCCGATCAACCACAAGGACACAAAAAGACCCTACGTGCACTGCTGGCGGAACCAGTGATCAAGTGATCAGAGAGTCATTTTTGCCGAACAAATTCTGATTTATTGATCGGTAAGGTACAAAAAGGGGGGTTTTTTTCGCTGCAATAGCCTTATTTACATAACTTTGGCTAAACATATTAATAATCAAAGTCAAAATACATCACACTCCTGACTACTTCGAAAGGCGTTTCAAGCATAAGCCAATAAGTGACCTTGAGCGGGAGAGACGTAAGCTTGAGAGAGACCGAAAAAGAAAAAGTAACGAAAAATTAGGAGAAACCCGAAATTGCGAGCGGTGATTTTTTCAAGTTTTTAAAAGAATTTAATGTGCTTGCGACAGCGAGCAACTGGCATCCGCCGGATTGTGTCCGCTTTTTACCTTTGTTTTTGGAGGGGGAGGCTAAGGAAATTTACCAGAATATTTCGGCAGATAAGAAAACAAATTGGAGGACTCTTACCAGTGAAATAGTGGAACTGACCAAGAAACTTGATGGACCAATGTGGGCGAGAAAAATGCTTAACAAGACGAAAATGGAATTAAATGGATCATTAACTGAGTTTGCGAATAAAATTCGTGAGTTAGTTGAGCAGGCAAGCCCGGACCCGAACTATACAGACGAGGCAAGAGAAAGTGAGAGCGTACACTATTTTTTGAATGGATTACCAACAAAACAAAAACGGAAATTATTTTTTATGGAAAAACCGGATAGTTTAATTGAGGCAATTGCGCAGGCAAAAAAGGTAATCCAAGTGAACGAGGAAATTGAGAAAGATGAATAAGGTGATGAAATTAAACACCAAATAGCTGAGCTAACGGAACAGGTCAATGCAATTCCGTTCCAGAGTAAGGTGAATAATGTGAGAAATGGCCGGGAAAATGGTCGTGAATTTGTGAATTCAACCTGGAGAAGAGATGACATAAACATAGGAAGAGGAAATTTCAGAGGAAATAGAGGAAATAATTGGAGAGGTAACCAAAACGCATTCAGAGGAAGAAATTTCGGGGGATTCGTGCAAAGAAATCCAAATTTTATTGTGTTGGGACGAAGTCGACTTGGAATGGAAATTTTGGAAATAACACGGAGAGATTTGAGAATTTCCGACCTCAGAGGGGAAACTTTGGAAATTTTCAGGGGAATTCAAGAGGAAGAGGAACTGAAAGGCAAAGATACAAAATAAATGCGATTTCGGATGAAGAGACAAGACTAAGTGAGAAGGCACAGCGAGAATTAAAGCAAATTGTGGACAAGTATTCTGATGCATTTGTCGGAAATGACGGAAAAATTGGTTGTTATAATGGTCCAATTGTACACAAAATTCATTTGACGCCCGGGGATTTACCATTCCATTTTAGGCCTTACCGGTACCCACCAGAAACTCAGAAAGAAATTGAGAGACAGATAAAAATGATGCTTGATCAGAATATAATTCGTGAGTCGGAATCTGAATTCGCTTCTCCTATCGTGATGGTCCCGAAAGCGGACAAAAAATCATGGAGATTTGCGGTTGATTACAGAGCGTTGAATAAAATGACCAAAAAGAGAGTTTTTCATCTTCCGAATATTCAAGAGCTTTTGGATTTAATGGGAGCCAAAAATATTACACTTGTATGGACATGATGCAGGGATTTATGCAAATTCCCATGGCAAGGGAGGACATTGAAAAGACAGCTTTTATTTCTCATTTGGGCATTTATGAATTTATCACGATGCCCTTTGGTTTGACGGCAGCACCGGACACATTTCAGAGGGTAATGAATTCGCTGAGAAGGCGACTGACAGCAGCAATGTTAATTTATTTTGGATGACATAATCATTGGGAGTGAAACGGAGGAAATTCATTTGGTGGACATTGAGAATTTTTTGAGACTTTTAAAAGAAGTCGGATTGAAATTGAAAATTGAGAAATGTAATTGGGGAAAAGCTGAGATTCGTTACCTCGGATTTTTGCTAAGTGAGAAAGGTGTCCGAATGGACCCAAAGCAAGTACAAGCAGTCCAAAATTTTCGGGCCCCGAGAGTCTAAAAATTAAAATCATTGCTTGGAGCTTTAACAATTTCAGACGATTTTTGAGAAATTTTGCGCATATCGCACGTCCATTACAGACTCTCACTCATGATAAATTTGAAGAAAAAATTGAAGAAAATTGGGGACCAGAGCAAGAAAATGCGTTAAAAATTTTGAAGGAAATGTTGACCACAGCACCAGTTTACAATCGCTAAGGTTTGGGAGAAAGCGGATGAGCCGATAAAATGGGAAAAATATGTGGATGATCCAAATTTGGAACAGGAGGAGGCAAAAAAAAAGTGAAAAAGAGGGATTCGAGATGGTCTTGAGTAAAGAGAAAGAAATGAGTGGGGAAATGATTGACAAAAGAAAAAAATTTTCAAAATTTGGTTTTGAAAGCAGTGAAGAGGAGGAGAATGACAATACTATTGCTTTTGTTCAAAATCAGGAAGAAATAAGTGACGATGAGGGTCTCGAAATTCTCTTTAAAAACAGAAATTTTGTGTTCGAAAATGATGAGACACCAACTTTGTTGGAGGTTATGTTGAACGGTAAAATGGTTACGGTGTGTACAGGGTGGTTAAATCCCATCATAATTCCCCTTACTTCATCGGTCCCTGAGAACCAAGTGGAAGAAAATTGGGAAATTTTTAATAATGAAGACGGTGAGAGATATGTAACATGTTGGATTTTTGGGGAGAATTTTGAAATGTACATTAGCAGGGTAACGGACAAAATTGTTTTGGGCATGGATGTCCAATTTCTTTTTGCTGAAAAATGATCATTAAAAACAGAAAATGAACGGGAATCATATTGAGAAATAATTTCGGGAATATATAGATTAATGTATGAAATAAACCGGATTCCAGAAATTTTCATAAGTGAAAAAGAAAATTATGACGACCAAAACGAGTTCAGAATGAGTATAAATGTTATAAGAAGTGAAAAAAATGAAGAAATGGGACAATTTATGAAAAATAATGAGCAAAATAAGCAAATTTTAGGCCTAATCGGGAACATGAACAAAAAAGGCAGATTAAACGAGTCCAAAAAAAAGAACGGGAAAATTTACGAAAGCCATTCATTTTTTAAGATGGAATTTCTATCAAAAGAGGAGGAAGAATCCCTAAAGAGGTTGAAGAGAAAGCTCGAACATCAACTTCTGAGGGTCCAGCAAAGTCTGACCGAAAGCGAAAAATGGAAATCCGGAACGTCGGATGATGATCCAGTGGGACCACAGGAGTGGGAAGGAAATGAAGAAAAGACGAAAAAGGGTGAAGAAATGAAGAGAAAAGAGGAGGAGGAGAAGAAAGGAAGAGAGGAAAAAGAAAAAAAGGCGGAAAAGAAGAAGGAAGAGATGAAGCAGAAGGACGAGACGGAAACCAAACGAAGCCTCAGCGTCGGACAACGAAAGATGATGGAATCTCGATTGTGGATTCTGAAGAAAGTGAAAGAGATGCATTCGAGAACCCGCCGAAGCAGACAAACGAACGAATGGCATTTTGGGAGTCGACTTTAAACAATGAGGCAAAAAAGGATTTACGAGAGGACAAAGAGAAGGCCTTAAAGAAGACGGGCGAAGGTATTGCCGTAAGCTCTAGAAAGCGAACGATAAATGAGTCGACCCGCCAACTCTGTCAAATGAAGCCGGCATAAAATTTGGGGAAAAAATGCGGCAAAGCATTGAACAAGATCAGAAGACGAAAGAGGCGCGAACGGTGCTCTCCATGCTCCTCCAAATCAGAGAAAAAGCATTGATTCTGGGAGATGAGGCACAAAAGGCTTTCAAGGAAGTGCAAAAGTGGATGGAAAAAATGGGAAATTCACGAGAAGAAGAGGAAGAAGAATACAAAACAGCGGGGTTGCCTACCATCGGAGGCGTAAAGTGCTTTAGATGCAATAAAGTAGGGCATTTCGCCCGGGATTGTAGAGCCATTCGACGTCCTTCGAATGAATGACAGTCAACGGCAACGCGCGCTTGGAATGAAGGACAGTCGGCATCAACCTGCGCTTGGAACAAGGCCCAGAGCTCATCTACTCGACTAGGGAACGATGGACCCGGCTCATCGGCGACCTGGACCGGACCGTGCACATCGAAAACAAACAAAAAACAAAACAAAAAAATGCAACAGAAATTAAAAATGATCAAAAATTCGCTTGTATTGTTGGGACAACAATAGATGAGGCCGGGAACCCGAGACCGAACTGGCAGTCCCTTCCCCATCCCATATTTACTCATCATATATATTTGTATTGTGCGCACATTTACTCAATAAAAGGGCATATTCGAATGCCGCCGCTGGGATAATTGGGGAGGGACCGGTCGCCTATTTCACTTCAATTTTGGTATAAAGAACATTACAATGATTCTTTTTCAAAATTGGCCTTTTTACTTTCTGTTTTATTTTGACTTTCAAATGACTAAGTTTTCTTAAAAAATTGGCCTGAATTAAAATTGCCGGTTGGTGGTACAAATTCTATTAACAAATTGCCACTCAAATTTCAAAATTGACATTAAAAATTTAATAATAACCACTGAATATTTTCAAGCAGAAAACGAAAACATTTTGAGTTTTGTTAAGGTTCAAAAAAGAAAAAAGTTATGGCCAAAAGAATTCAAAAACTGGTTGTTCAAACATTTTTTGCAATCTTTTTTGATTTTTAACGAAAACTTTTTGAAATTTTGCAGGCTAATAGAAGACAGTTAGGCTATCGAATGATACCAAGATTGTTGGATTGGTTGGCAAAAAAAAAGTTATAGCCAGAAACTTGTGTTTGTACGAAAACGCCCTGGTCCGTATGCTGATATCTACTATTGGCGATGAAACTACTTACAGAATTTCAAGCATCAAAAAAATAATGCATTACCAATAATTTATTAATAATAATTTTCAAATTTGAGTGGCTTTTTCACAATGTGAATTTTACATTAATGCCTCTTAATATGTGCGTGAATATGGAATATATTTAATATTATTTGACAAAGTAACATTTTTTCTTTTTTTACTGATGTTGCTGAAAGTCTTTATTATTAAATAAATTTAAATTTTCTTTTTTTCTTTTTTTTATTTTTATTTAGTGTTTATTAAAATAATAAGGAAAATTTTTTCAAATTTCAGGAAGCAGCTAACTAAAATGGTTTTTTATACGATTAATTAGTCGATATAATTATTAGTCCATATAATTCAAAATATTTTTTTGAATGATTTTTTCAACTAGAAGAGAATTTTCAATTTTTTGTTGCTCCAATTTCTATGTTTTTGAAAACTTCTCGGTCTTCAGAGATTAAAAAGGCCGCTTAATATTTAAAAAAAAAAAAAAAATTAAATTTACCTATTTAAAAAAATAATTTTTTATTGTTCTCTTGTAAACTTTCGTAAAATAATTTTTTTCATATAATTATTTCCTTTTAAATTTTTATAAATTAAATATTATAATACCAAGAAATGAAAGAGATAATTTAGTCCCTTATATAGGATAATTGCGTGATGTCAATGACAAGTCAATTTATAATTAATGAAATTCTTTTCTGAAAATACAAAATGAAACCATTTATTAAAGCCTCATTAAAAAATTTAATGATCTATTAAAAAGTGTTGCTTAATGTTAACACTTGACATTAGCCTATTTTATTTCTTTGAATTTTAAAATTATTCATTTATTTCAATTTAATGAACAAAATTTCATCAAAAAAATTTCCCAATGAGTGCCATATTTGGATTTATAATCAACCAATTCTGTTCGTTCACATGCGGTTTTGGCATTTTGTTTAATGGCATTTTGATTCGTTTAATTTATTGGCACACTCCAAAGCCAATGCTTATTTATAGCAAAGTGATTTTTACTATTTATAAATATTGCTTTTATTCATCAATAATTCCAATAAATGTTTAGGTTCTATTGCAAACATGTTTGATTGATATTTTATTGCTTATAATGACCCTTTTATTCATCCCGGTCTATTTTTAATTTATTTTCAATTAATTTTTTATATTTTATCCATTTTAATATTAAAAATTTATTATTCTTATTTGTTAGTACAATTTTGTGTCGGAACGGGGCGAAACGGAAGTAATTGTGTACGGATTTGTCACCATAAAAGGCGTACAAAATCGGATTTGAAATTTGTTGGCCTTCGTTTGCTGGGTTTTTCTTGTCTATGTGTCAATGTTTGGCTATGTGTCGCAATTTGTTTTTCGTTATTTGGTCATTATCCGGTACATTAATTAATTATTACTTTAATTAATTTTTAAAATAAATAATTTTTTAAGGGATAAAAAAGTTTCGTCCACCAAATACTTTTTCCTCCTTTTTCTGATGCTTTTGTTCCCATTTGCGCATTACGTCAATTTGTTCATCAGCTATTTTCCGCCTGTAGAACACGCAACAATGGACGACAAATTCGTCGCGGAAATTCTCGGCATTAATCTCGACGACGATCAAATTATTTTAGCCGGATATTCGTTTAATGTAAAAATAAAATAAATAGGGCTGCGGTTAGTTGTATGGACAGAAAGACAATAATATGGATACAAAATTTGGAATAAAAAAAAATCAAAAATAAACAAAAATTAATTCACTCCATACAATGCACAGCCCTATAAACAAATAATATTATTATTATTATCAATTTTAATTACATCATTTAGGACATTCGTCAAACAATTAGTCTGGCATTCATCATCATGGTGTGCACAATTTCTTACTTGATAATTTTCACTTTGGCTTATCAGATTGAAAAATTTTTGAAGAATAAAATGAAATTAAGGTAAAAATATTTTAAATATTTATTTTAAAAAGTTTATTTTATTTTTTGTGTAATTTAAGAAACGCATCTTATGGTCCAAACCAGCAAATGATCGAAATGAATAAGCAAATCTCTCGAACGCTGATTGTCCAAGTAAAATTTAGGCAAAATTTTTAATAAAATTTACTTATTTTATTTTTTAGGCATCGATGCCGCTAATGATTTATTTGTCGGTTCTGTTTTTGCTTGCAATCATTCTATTCAAAATTGACTCAACACACTCGAGTTGGCTTCAATATTACAATTTATTTTCCTCAATTCCCCAATTTGTGCCGTCAGCGTTAAATCCAATCGTATCTATTTGGTTACTACGGTATTACCGTAATGCCTTTGTTTCAGACACCAAATGTTTGGGTATGTTCATTAATTAAATTAAGTGGCGAATCACTGCACCATATCAATTTGAGATTTCCCAAAAAATACAAAAAATTATTAAAAAATATTCATTTAAATAATTCCAATAAATTTTTTTCACATTTTGGAAATTACAAAACCGTTCAAATAAATTTTAAAAAATTATCGCAATTTTAAAAATTTACGTTGATATTTGCGTTGATGGCATAATGTTATGTTGATTTAATTAAATATCAACATTGATGTTGATATTTATTAAAACAACATCCGCTAAGAGAAAAATGTTGATTTGCCTTTCTCTAGTGTGCACCCTCACTAATTTTATTATACATATTATATTATATGAAATAGTCAAAAAAAAAAATTAATAATATTGATACAATCTAGTGCTATAGTTTCCGTTTTGTGGCGCTTTTATTTTGTCATTTCTTGCGCCATTTCCGATGACATAATGTTGGCAATTACATGCATAGTAAATATAAATAGATGAATTTCATTTATTTTGTTAATTTATTTAAAAATTTGGAGAAAAAAAACAACAACGACAACAATGTTTAAACTCTCTCAATTATTTTTTATTTTATTTTTTTCTATAAAATTAATTGAAAACGAATGCACTAAAAATGGAATTGCTTCTCCACTTGAGAAAGTTATCCAAAAATATGACAACAAATCAACACCAAAAATTGCAGAAAAAAATGCTGAGAATAAAGAGCAAAACCCATTGAAAAAAGAAGTAAATTTTTAAATTAATTTAAAAAATATATAATATATTTATTATTTATTTTAATCATCAATTCAAGATTGAAAATCTAAAAGCAAGAATGGACCAAGAGTTGAACAAAATCATAGAGCAAAAGCTTGGCACCCATCTGCTCAAAATGAATGAAATTGCTGAAAAAATTGAAAATGAACAGAACCCCCTGGACAAAGAATTTATTCAACAATTAATTGAAGAAATTCGGCCATTATACGGTAAATATATACAAAATGGCATATCATTAGGGATGAGATTTGAATATTTAAATGAGTATATTTAGACGGATTTTTGTAACTCATTTTAAGTTTTCCAGAATGGATTAAAAAATTTTGAAAATATTTTGGCCTACTCTCGCAAATTTACATAAATTTGAGTGCACACATACCGTAAATCCGGTATTTGAAGGCCCCCCCCCCCTTGGTAGAAGGCCCCCTCCAATTAAAGGCCCCCTTCCAGGAGGGATCGAGTATATCCGCAGGGATTCTGGGGCTTTAACGATGCCGAAAGCGAAATCTTTTTATAGATTCGTTATCAGCACCCTAAAATACCCCTAAAAAGTATTTTTCAGCTAAATTTGGGTTAAAAAAATTTTCTAACTCAAAAACCATGTGGTCCCCCCCCCCTTTGGCCCTAAATTCAGAAATTAATTTTATTTTTCTAATCTTTTCCAAAAAATAGTAGAAATATGAAAAAAAATACAGTTCTATAGACCAAAAAATTGCGGATTTTTTGAGTATATTAATTTCCGAAAACACCCTTTAAGAACAGAGTTCTGATTTTTTGTATGAAAATTCGAATTTTAAGAATTTCTTGAAAAAAATTTTCATTTTGATGATAGAAATTTTAAATAAAATCCATAAAATTCTCCATATTTTTCTCTATTTTTAAAGCCTTATTGTACTTAAATTGACCCACTTTGAAATGAGTTATGAATTTTCAAATACGAGCCCAAATTCCCGAGGGCCAAAATGAAAAATTTTCAAAATTTTTAAAAAATTCAAAAATTTGTAAAAGGTAAAATAATACTCATACATATTCTTGCTCTGCACTATAAAACTGGTTAGAAAAATGGTTTCACCCCTTTTTACCCACAAAAAAAATTTCCGAGATTTGAGGGGTTGAACAATACAAAGCCCCCCTTTGGTAGAAGGCCCCCTCCAATTAAAGGCCCCTTTTTGGAGGGGTTGAACAATAGTAGGCCCGGGCCTTCAAATACCGGATTTACGGTATCAGGGTTGCTGCGGTACTTGGAAAACATAGGGACCAGGATTAAGGTTGGATGACCAAAATATTTCGGGTCGCGACTCGGCTTTTGGTGCCTGAAAAATCGGGAGCGGCATACAATTTAAATATATTTTTTTAATTTCTTATATTAAAAGCCTAAATTCTTAATCATTTTTGAGCAAACTTAAAAATGCTATTACATTCTGAAAAGTCTTATTACAAACACATTACATTTGTCTTTTTTAATTTAAAACTTTATTTAAAACGCAGCTGAGGCGATCAGAGACCATACGAATTTATCTGTAAAGTTGAACTTTTTGGAGAATGACAAAGGCTTTAAAAAGGAAGCAAAAAACATGGAAAATTTGGTAAGAAACCCTAATGCTTCAAGAAATAAATTCGGAATAGTGAGGCTAATAATTATGTATTTCCGATCCAAAAAACAAATTAAGACAATCACTTTCTCATAGTGTGTCAATGTTTTTTTTAAATAAAAAAAATAATAGTTAAAGTAAAATTTTGATGGCTAATAGATAGGGTTGAGAATTAAATTCGCAAAAATTTTTAGAGCACGTAGAACTCAGGAAAAAATGTATTATTTACATGAAAATCCCATTATTACTAATAAATATAAATTTTTGTATGTATCAAGGTTTTATAACTCTAAATTACAGAATGCACTTGAGAATCAGCTTATCGCCAATAAGAACTGCTTAGTCAAAGAAGATGAGGTTTTTTTTCTGAATTAATGTTAATTTAAACATTAATTTTTAATTTTTAATCTTTGCATGCCTATTTAAGATTGTGCAAACCTATCACAAGGAACGCGCAGAATTGGAGCACAAATTGAAGCGGTAATATAAAAGATTTTTCTTTAATTATAAAAACGCAAAAAAATATATAAAATAAAAGGGTTAAATGGTATATAAAAATTAGGTACCATAAAAAAGAATACCGGAACGATGTATAACACCTTTCTCAAAACTGCCAGCAGAAAATATTTAAAATTAATGAGAAATTTAAAAAAATTTTCCAGGAAAAACATTTTCTGTTAATTTTCAAAAACGAACCTTTTAAATATTCAAAAATTCTTTTTGAAAGTTTTCTTGATTTCCGTCAAAAAAAAAAAAGCTTTCATGGAATTTCTTTTAAAAAAGTATATACTTTTCATTTCTCTAGGTTTCTTTAAAAATATTTCAATTCTTAAAATTTTTCTTGAATTTTTGAAATGAGCGGGAGGGGTGGCATTTTTTTTGGAGAAATGTGCCAGCATTTACCGGAACCAATTTTGTAACGAATTGCCTGTTTTTCTAACTCAGTTAAATTCGGAAGATTATCTTTTTTTATAAATCCAAATTTTTTAAGAAACGAAGGCAACGAAACTCTTAATGAATATGACCAAAAATTCATTGACACATTGAAACTGAGTTTGGAGGAAAGCATTGACTTTGGAATTTCTCTGCTTTCATTAGCCGACAAAATGATGGACCATTTGATAGTGCGCGAAGAAAAGAAAGGAAAGAAAAACGAACCAATGTCCTATTATAACTAATTGCTTAATTGATTAGTTAACTGTTTGTGCTGGTAGGACGGCAAAGTGTCATTAGAGAATCGAAAAATGTTATTTTTTGAAAGGATATGTCAGTGATATTCTTTATTATGTTTTTGTTTTTCATTAACATCGAATAACAATTTTGGTATTTATGAAATTTGATGAAAAAATTGTTGAAATTTTGCAAAAAAAAAATAATATAAAGAAATTATAAAAAAAAATTTTTTTAATCAATTCTCTTGGATTTTTATTCACTGATAAAAAACACACTGACCATTTAAAATCATTGATGAGCTTACAAGGGAACCTCGCGAGCTGTGACTCGGAAAATGCATATGTGTGATATACCATTGGATAGAGGA
Organism: Heterodera schachtii; assembly: GCA_023374025.1. Taxonomy (NCBI): domain Eukaryota; kingdom Metazoa; phylum Nematoda; class Chromadorea; order Rhabditida; family Heteroderidae; genus Heterodera; species Heterodera schachtii. The sequence goes on from SIJG01000024.1 coordinate 686,076, forward strand.
GGGTCGACTTCTATTGTGAATTTTTAATTTTACGGGCCGATAGCGAAAAACAAAAAAGTTATGGGGCCTCAAAAATCGAAAATTTGGCTGTATTTTTAAGGAAATTGAGCAAAATTGATGGCTCAGTTGGTTAAATTCCTATTTTCAGAGGTCAGGGTTCGAATCCAACATGAAAATAAATAAATTTTATTAATGTATAATATAACTAAACAATTTAAAAAAGTATTTCTTACACAAAATAAATGTATTACAAGTTTTAATTAATGAAAATAAGTAAGAAACAATCAAATGTAAAGGTTGGGGAATTAATAAAAAGTGAAAAAAGCTAAAAATGGACCCTTATGGCTAAATTTCGATTTTTGAGGCCCCATAACTTTTTTGTTTTTCGCTATCGGCCCGTAAAATTAAAAATTCACAATAGAAGTCGACCCTCCTCTATCCAATGGTATATCACACATATGCATTTTCCGAGTCACAGCTCGCGAGGTTCCCTTGTTAGCTATTATTTTTGAATTGCTTAACCATTCCCGCTTTCTATTTGGCACTTTTTGATGTGAAGGTATAAAAACTATTAATGTAAGCAAATTTTTATGGATTTTTTTCCAATATTATTTTTTTATTTAAAATATTTAAAAAGAATTAATTTTTATGGGATTGCCCTTTTTGTAATTGTCTCTTTGTCCACAGTTGAAAAATAAAATTGCCGTTCACATCGCAGAATCACAACTTTTCATTCATTTTACAAACAATTTTGAATTAACAAAAATAGATGCAAAATTGCATTATCAAAATTGGCAAGTGCCTTTTTCTGACACTTGTGAGTAAAGGCAGGTGCGGTAAAATAAAAATTAATTCATTTATTTAAGTATTAAAATTTTTATTTAAAATTGATTGTTTACTCCTCACATTCAAACAATGAATTTTATATGTATTTATTATTATATGTTATTTGTTAATAAAACATGCTTTTCCACATTTTCGCATCCTGATGGCGAAATTGAGACTAACTTTGCGCCAAATTTGAAATTCAATTTAAATTTATGTTTACTTTAAACTTGCTGCTGTTGCAATTCCTTCATTTGCAGATTGCTGTTCTCGTTGCCGTTGCCTCCGTTCCGGCGCCAACGACGGAACACATAGACGATTATGATGATAAATGTTGGTGGCAGTGATGGCAACACGCCCCACATCAGGAAGGTGTTCGGGATCGGCGGGGCTGTAGTTGTGGTGGTGGTGGTCGTTGTTGTGGTCGTCGTTGTTGTTCTATCTTTCTAAATATATTTTTTAATATTCTATAAAAAATATAATATCTATTTACAAATTTTATTATTAATTAAACATTTAAAAGAGCAATTTACCTTCAATTTCTCAACTCCCTTTGCAAATAATTTACGCAAGCCCTTAAATGCGTATTCCGCCGTTTTTTTCATCCCTTCTTTTGCCATTTGCGAAAATTTTGCGCCGCCGCCTTTGGGCATTGCGCCATCCATTTGGAGGAAAAGGAGGCCCAAAAGCCTAAAATATTTGTTTTTAATTTGAATTTACCTAATTATTTCTTACAAAATTTTCGGCCCAATCATTTATTTAATTTAAATAATTATAAAAGAAAGGAAATTATAACTGATTTGATAAATGAATAATATTTATTGGTCTCAATAACTTTATTATTTTACCGCTTTCAATGGAAGTTGATGATTCATTTTGCTTCCGAACATTAATCAAAAATTTAATGTTTAACAAAAAAGAAAAATTAATTGACTATTCATAATTAATGTGATCGAATGAATGGATGGGTGGTCTAAAATAAATTAACGGATAAATTAATAAAAAATTATTTATTTAATTTACTTAATGCAAATTTTAGCGGTTATTTTTAAAGAAAATTGATTAAACTCATTACAAAAATCAACAAAAATTTTTATTTTTTGAAAAAAAATATTATTAAATAATTCTTATTTTAGAAGGAATTTGAAATTGTTAAAAAACCTTCTTCTTTTCGCCAAAAGAATTAATTTAAAAGAATGAAATTTTTCAAGTAATTTGGCACAATTTTAAAATTAATTATTGAATTTTGACTTTTATCAAAAATATTATTTGGTTGGCTTTTGAATCTGTCGAAAATATTTTAATTTTGAAAGTGTAAATTGCAAGTTTTCCCTGAAATATTTAATTCATTTTTTTGATAAATCATGAATAATTTTCATTACCCGGTTGCACCCGATATCCGGACAATTTAACCTTATTAATAGGGACGTGAATTTTAGTGAAGAAAAATCCCGAAATAGTTAACTAAAATAGTGAGTAAAAATGCCAAAATAGTGACAAAATAGTGAAAAAAAGTCCGAAATAGTGAAGAATAGTGACATAATTTTCAGCCAAAAATTGAATAAAACTAATATTTTTTTCACTATTGCAGTTGCAAATGAGCTACATTTCCTTTATAAAATTCTCTTAGCAAATATTGACATTTTTTAAATCAAAAATTTTGTCAAGAAAAAAAAATTTGGGTAAGAATTTTTGAGAAAATTTTTTCATTTCTTAGGAGTGTATTTTTGAAAATTTTTGAGTCGATTTTTAGGGGTGTATTTTTCGTTTTTATTGCCTTTTGTTGAGAAATTTTCCAAAAAATGTCAAAATAGTGAAAAAATAGTGACAAAATGCCAAAATAGTGATTTTTAACTATTTTAGTGACGAAGTCGCCAAAATAGTGATTTCTAGTGACCGATAATGACGTCAGAATCGAAAAATTTTAATGCAGAAATGCGTTTTTTGAGCTCCTTTCTTCAAATCAATTGAGCAAAAAAAATAGTTAAAACCTAAAATTCACGTCCCTACTTATTAATTAATTTGTCTATAAAAAAATAAATCTGAAAATCAATAACGGATGGAATTAGGAAAAGTATCAAATGAGTAACTGCCGATTTTTAATGTGATTACCTTTTGTTAAAGAAAACAAAAACATATTATTAACATAATTATTTTGAAAAATTTTAATAATTTTTAAAAAGACTTCTTCTTCTATTCACGAAAACAATTAATTCAAATGTATTAATATTTTCAAGTAATTTGGCAAACTTTTTAATTTAAATTTTTGAATCAACATAAATATGCAAAAATATTTAATAAAAAATGATGAATTTTTTATTTAGAAAATCAAAAAAACAAAAATAATGAATGTCTATCTTTAATCGTACCAACTTTAATTCTTCTACCCAAATTGTTTCTTCCAATAAAAATGGTCTTTTTATTATTTTCAACTTTTTAGCAATTTCCTTGTAACTCATTTTTGGGTTTTCTCTTTTTATTTTCTAATAAATTTTCATTTTTTCTTTTTCCGTTATAAATTATTTACTCATTCCAAATTGTTTCTTCCATTTTATAATTACTGCCTGACAAAACCTGATTTTCTTGCAAATTTCTTCGTAATTTTGGCATCTTTCTTTTTCCGAATATTTTACTTTTTGCTTAAATTGATTTGCCAATTCCATAAATTTTTGAACAATTTCAATGGGTTTTAATGTTAAAATATTTAAAATTTAAATGAAAAATAAAAAATGCCCAAATTGAATTTTGATTGTTGAATTTTTAATGAATTATTATTTTACTAATTGTCAATAATTTAAAAACAGTTTTTGTTTAAATTATTTTTTCATTACAATGTTGCCAATTTCCATTGGCAATTTTAAAGCCAAAACCTTAGAGTTTTCGATTTAATTTAAACATTTGGACTTCATTTCATCCTTTACATGTAATTGCCTTTTTCCCTTTTTTGCGCATTTGCCTTATATTATTTTTGCTTGAATTTGCAGTTCCCCTCAATAACAATCATCATTTTCCCTTTTTTGCCCTTTTCCTTTCGTTCCTGTTTCTTTTCCCACCAACGATCGTCCAAAGTTGCCATTTCTCTTCCGTTACAATATGCTCATTTCTCACTCACTGTCTCACAATCCATTAGCCATTTTATGTGAGTGTAATATTTATCCCCCGCCCCCATTTCCTTTGATTAATGTTTCTTCCGCTCATTTCCTTGCTTCACTTCTCATTACTTCATCAAAAAACAGCGCTTAAAACGATTATCCAATTGTTAATAAATATTGCCCTCAGCAATATTGTCAGCAAAAGGCCTCCAAATTAAATGCGCCCCATCCGCTTAATTTGGTAGAAAAACTAATCGCGCCGCATCCGATTAGTTTTTACGTGCTAATAACATCCGCACTTTTTGTTTCACCAATTCCCATTTTGCCATTTACCTATCGTACAAATAATTTGTTATTTGTTCATTCCTAACATTTACATTTGTGCCACAAATACTTTGTTATTTGTTAATCGTCCATTTGCAAGTGCTTGTCACTTGCACCCTCACAAATCACCCGTTGACAATACAAATCCCTCTTCTTAGTTTGACGCACCTTTAGGCAGATCGCGCATCAGGATTTGGATCCAAATTAACACATTAAATTAAGACTATTTATCCCGGCATAATTACGCGCAAATAACAAATAATTTAATAATAATTATTATTAATAATTCCATAAGCGCATTTGCATCAACAACAAATTTTTCAAGAATTTCAAGTTTTTGTTCATCAGTTTTTTATTTGTAACTTTTGTTTATTTTTTTATTAAGCCCTAATTCTCTAAACCATTTTAATTCATTTTTCGAGTTTAAAGAAATGATCATAAGGTGTGTAATTGGCTATTGGCCTTCGATTCGTTTTGCCAATTTTTTTCTTCGTTCCTTTCCTTGTCAATTTTTTGACACGAATTTTACAGTACAACAAAGTTGACTGCCGTATCTGTACTGGTACTCTTATAGCATCAGCTTTAGCATCGTAACAATTCGAAGTTATTCTTGAATAAATAAATTTAATATGTATAATAATGGACGAAAAATAAAGGGAATTGAACCCTCGACACAAATAACCAAAGGAGCGATACTAACTAGTTGACAAACGGGTCGTTGCTAAGCACCCCTTTTGTTTCCTTTTCTCATGAATGAACGGATGAAAAGCCGGGAAACAAGAAGATGCTGAGGGACGGATGAGATTAGGATAGTTATTCTATTTTAATAGAATAAATTCATATCTAAAAGGTATTTAGGTAAATTACACTGAAACTTCACCAAATTTTTTTTCAATAATAAAAGTAATCCTTTAAAAATATGAAATTAAATTTAAAAATCAAATTTTGTCTATTGGGAAGAATAGGACGGAATTGTAATCCTCAAATTACTCAAAATATTCTTATATATGCAGTTTCTTTGTGCTCCTTAAACAATGACATCAATGGCCAGTGTCACTTTGTTCTCATTTTTGTCATATAATCCGTTGAGCGGATTCATCAGTTCCTTTTATTTTTGAAATTTAATTTTTTCTGGTTTCCTTTGTCACTTACACTAAATGTAATGAAATTAAAAAAGTCCCAACTATAGTAATTCCATTTTGATTTATTCAATATTCCACTCGTTTATCAATAATTCTTTAAATTTTGTTGACTCGCAGTAATAGTGGCTGTGTATTTTTGCTTAAGCAAATTCCGAAAAATTTTAATGGGCTAGGCCAGCGTGGCCCATTTTTCGAAAGCAATATTCCATTGCGAAATCCGTCCCTTCCATGGAAATTTTAATGGGTTCCCGGAAACAACGATTGGATCGCAATGGAATTGCTTAATTGGCAAATATTCTTCGAGTTTCATAATCGAAAGTTCAAATTTGTTGTCACTAGCTGATCACGGCAGAAAATTTCATTTAAAACAAAAATGTCAATTTTCAAGAATCCTCAGCTTTGAACAAGGTTTCCGCATTTTGACAAATGTAGTCCAAACATTCGGGTGCATATTCCTACAATAAATAATTATATCATAAAATAGTTATTTAAACAATTAAAAATAACAATAAAATATTAGTGATTTCGAGACCGAAAATTTTAGGCTTTACACTAGACGAATTATGAACTTAATTAAATTAATTTACCTCTAAGCCCAAGATAAGGGCCTCATTAAACAATTTGAAAACATTTTGCTGGTTTGGAGATTGAATTCTTTCCAAACATTTATTGTGAAGGCCGGTAATGTTGTATTTTTTGGCTAAAGTAAAAATATTTATAATTTGAAAATTCTCCAACTAATGAATACATCCTGTTTTCTATGAAAAAGAGAAGAGTTTTAGCCAAGATATAAAAAAAGGTGATCGTCGAGTTTGGGCTCGGATTTTTTCATATTTTACTTATGTTATCCAGTTATAAAAATTTTAATCGGGCATTCAGGTTGGAATCGTCGGACTCGAGCCGAGGAAAACCTAAAAATGGCCAATCGGGGCGGCGTTGGGGGTTCAGCCTTAGTTTTATGTAATGTTGTTCAGAGATTGGCCGTTACTCTTCGAAATTCGTGTCCCTCTCATTGCAACAGAGGAATCAACATAGTATGCACTTTAGAAAGGTCATTCGAAATTGGCCAGAAAATCTTCGCCGGGAATTTCCGCGACCGAACTAAGTGGATGGAAGGCGAAAACGTGCGCTAAATTTCATCATAACTTTTTCTTGTCAGAACAAAAAGGGGAATTTGGAAAAGGCACTTAGTCCAGCTGAAATCCAACGAAATGGAAACGGACAGCGAAAGTGCCGAAATTGATTCAAATTCCGTACGGTGAGAATCAGCCGAACATTGATGCGCAAGACGAACTGCAAAATGTGCCGACGAATGATCAACAGGAGCTCAGACGATCGGTGCAAGCCGCGAACCATCTTCGATCCGAGTCGATAAACCGATTGAATTGGTGGGGAGGAGATGCCATCTCTGAGGACTTATTTGATGGGACATTTTCATATTTTCCCTCTTAATCCCCAACTGTGTCTCTGTCTATTTAAATGCTGTCTTTTCCCTCCTTCTCCCGCAATCTTCATTCATTCATATTATTTTGTTCTCCATCATCTCCACCTTTGACCCTTAGCATTTATTTGTTCATTTCTTCACTGCAAATAAAATCAATATCATTTGCCTGTTGGTCGGACACAACAGTTCACTGGCGCAGTCAGCAGTGCAAAACAAAGAGACGAGGCACAATCGGAGTTAAATAAAAGACGCAAAGTAAAGCGTTCATCTGCCGATTTCAACAAAAACTCAAAGTAAAGCGTACTTCTGCCGATTTCATTCAGCGAAAAGCTCAAAAAGCTAATTTAAAAAGGTGAAAGTAAACACGAATTCGTTTTGTCCGCTCAGTAAAGTAACTCTGTCTATAAAGCTGAACTTTTAAAAAGGGTAAAGTAATTCCCACGTCAAACCATCAGCGCCAAATTTGACAACATTCAAAGGATGGCCGAGCCAAAAGCAAAAGCTGGAAAAGGACCGGGACTTTACACAGCGGAGATGGATGGAAAATCTGGGAGGAGCGCTTCGAATTTTCATCAAACTCAGAGCAGTCACTGATGTCGAAACAAAAAAGCTGCTATTCTTCACGGAAATCGGACCAATCTAAGAGGAATTGCGACAAATGGCACTACCGGATGATGTCAGGGATTTGCCCTTGGATGAAATCAAGGCATTGATGAGAGATCAATATGGAGAGACGAAGACATTGGCCGAAAAACTACACGAATTGTTTGCTGTGAAACAAACGGCAGGACAAACCATTCGCAATTATGCCATTAAATTGCGCACTCTGATTCAAAGCAGAGCACGACATCAAACGCAAACAAAGGAAGGCAACAGCGCACAAAAGCGTGATTCTTCCACGGATGTTGCAAGCGTCGTCAAGCCAAAAGAAGTCAAATCACTCACAGCTCCACCAGCCTTTATTCAATTACAACTGCAAAAAGAAAAGGCAGACTTGGAATTGGACAGTGGCGCCGACGTTTCGCTGGTCTCCGAAAACGATTGGATTGCAAATGGCAAACCAAAATTGTCAACTTGTTCGGGATTACACGCGTACGGAGGAAAGCCAATCAATGTCCTTGGTTTCTTCAAGTCAAAAGTAAAGTACTTGGCGAGAGGAAACCACTACGGACTTATATGTGGTCAAGGACAAGGCGAAGAATCTGTGTGGACGTGATTTGCTCAAAAAGCTGAAGATCGACTTGGACAAAGCGTTTGGAATTGGAATGGTGCAACAAATTCGAGACACCAAATGCGGGAGTAAATTGGACGAAGTGCTCCAAAGTTACGCCGAAGTCTTCAGTGAAGGACTTGGCCGCTGCAAAAGGCACATCGCGTTAAAATTTAAAACGGATGTACAGCCAAAAAGATGCAAGCCGCGTCCCGTGCCATTCGCTTTGCGTCCCGAGCTGGAGAAGGTTATTAACCAATGGGCGATGGAAGGAGTCCTCGAGCCTGTGGCGACATCTGACTGGGCAACTCCGCTCGTCATTGTGCAAAGCCCTGCAACAAAATTCGATTGTGCTGCGATTATAAGGTCACAGTCAAAAAAAAATTCGAAAATGGGGGTTAATACCAGTATTATTTCCCAAAATAATTAAGAAATTTAAGCTAATTAATACACTCATAAAGGTATTTTCTTGGAATTAAGTGATTATATATTTTTTAATATTTCTCAGTGAAGAAACGATCATTAACAAAATGATAATAACCGGCAATTTGACTTATTTTTTGAATTTAATCAATTAAAATAACATTATGACAAAATTTGCAGGAAAAATGGAAAAATATGACAATTTCCGTCTTGATGGCAGCAACAGCCAACATTCGATTGCATGTGAACAAAATTGTCATAAATCTGAATATAAAATAAGTCAAAATTAGTCAGTTTCAATCCATAAGTCATTATTTTATTCAAAAAATTGTTTAATTAGGGTAAACGGGAAAAATGTTTACCAATTTAATTTTGATTTTATTTTTTGCAACTAATTTTTCCGCATCCGCTGGTGCCAAAGGAAATGAATCGCCAGAAAAAACAAATAAAAATGGCAACGAATTGTCAACAAAGGTGCTGGAAGAAAACAGTGGTGTGGAGAACGAAAATAAAGATCAGCTGATGAAGAAAGAAGTAAAAATTTAAAAAATAAATAAAAATCTATTTTTTTTAAATTTATAATTTAAATTTATAAAAAATTATTTCAAGATTGAAAATCAGAAAGCAATTATTGACAGAGGGTTTAATAAATTTTTTATTGAAACACTTCCGTCGCTTGTTATTGAGCTGGACAAAATTGTCAAAAAAATTACCAACACAGAAAATCATATCGAAAAAACTTTTATTCAGGAATTGATTGACCAAACATGGTCAATATACGGTATATAATTAATAGCATATAAATATATTAAATATATAATAAAAATTTTAGTTAATGCTTGTAGTGATTTCATGCTTTTACTGGCAAAATTACGTTTGTTGACCAACGATAGCATGATAAAGAAGGACGCAATAAAAATAACAAAATTGGTTAGTAAACGAATTCTTTCATTATTAAAATTAAAATAAATATATCAATTACTTTTTATTAATTTAGAATGTGCTCAGGGATTTGTCTTTAGCCCTAATCAACACGTTCAATGAAGGAAAAAATGTTATATCAATTTTTCTTTTAAAATTTGAATTATTATCTTTATTATATTTTTATTATTTTTCCAAATAATTGTTATTTAATTTGTTTAAGTTAATTGGCATTTACCATAAAGAACGCACAGAGTTGGAGCGAAATACGCAACGGTAATGAGATTGAATAATTTGCTTATTTAAATAGTAATAACAAGTAATTTACGGAAATCGGAAGTGGAAAAAAAGTCATTTCTTTCGCTGAAAAATATAAATTTTTTATTTAAAATTACTTGCTAAGAAAAGTTTTATCGAAGCACACAAAATTTTTTAATTTTAAAGTTTAGTTGGGAAATAATCGCCTTAACAATATAAAAAAAATGGAATTATGATCTTTATTCTCGCCTCGGGAACAGTCTCGGGTTTCTGGTTCTCGTCTTAAGTCATGGTCTCGAGTGTGTCTTGGGGCCAAGTCTCGGTCTTGGTACTGTCTCTTGAGCAGTTTTAAAGCATTATCAAATCATTTTTTACAGAAACCAAGGTGATGCAGTACTGACTGAACATGACCAGAAATTCGTCAACTCTTTGCGTCTCAATGTGCAGGAAGGCCGTGACTTTGGATACATTTTTGTCGTTTTGGCAGACCAAAAGAAAGATTTTTTGTCGGGCCTTCAGCAAAAATATAATTAATTTTTCGATTGTAATTCTTTTTCCAGTTCATCCCGTATTTCTGTGACATCATAAAATCTAGGAATGTTTGAACAAAGAAACTATCTGAAATCTAATGTAAAGCTTTTTCTTTCATATTTTTCTTTCATAAAATTTTTTAAGTATAATAAATATCACGCCTTAAAATTGTGGGAAATGGCAATTCATTTCGGAGAAAAGGAAAGTAAAAAGTTGTGTGACATTAATGCAAAACCTTTTTATTTCAAATTTTTATTTCATCAATTTTTTATGTAATACATAAATATTCTGACGCCATAAAACTGTGGGAAATGGCAATTCTCATTCGGAGAAAAGGAAGGAAAAATGCCGTGACAATGAATAAAAGCATGAAATTTTTTATTTTAATTGGCATCTCATTGATTAGCTCTCTCTAATTGGCATGCCATTTTTTCGAATTTCAATTGAAAAATTTCTCAAAGATTTTCAATGATGAAAATTGACATCGATAGATTTTTGCTTCTTTTTTTCATTTTAAATCCCTTATTTTTAAGCTTTAAAACAATATAATGTCTGATCAAATCTGCAATTATTTGAATATTACAATTATCTCTATAAATCACCAAAATAATTTAACAACGAAATTCGCCGTTTTGGACAAAAATTTGTCATTTTCCGAAAGGATTTTCAGTCCATTGGTTCATCAATTTATTGTTGCTAATTGTTCATTTCAGGCACAAGTCGCATTTGTTGAGGTAAAACGGTAAAGAATAGGCTGTGGGATGGGTGAAAAATTTGTTTCGTTTCGTCTGTATTCGTGATCAGCGACCTCAAAAACCCCTTAAAACTTATTTTCATTAATTTCTAAAACACATTTAAAGAATTTGAAAATGTATGTGAAATCTGCCCTGTTAACTAGAAGAGTGCCGTTGATTCAGTCTTTTTAAATTTTTAATTGATTTTCAAGGTCAAAATTTTAATTTCATGTCCATTGTAGCACATACTCCTGACCGATATTTAACAACAAAATTCGCCATTATGGACAAAAATTTGTCATTTTTCGAAACGATTTTCAATCCGTTGGTCCATCAGTTTATTGTTGCGAATTGCTCATTTCAAGCAAAAGTCGCCTTGGTGGAAGTAAAATTTGACATTAAAAAAAGGTTTTCTGAAAATTTTAGTCAGATGAATATAGCAAATTAATTGATGACCAACATAAAATGGGCATTTGGTCACCCATTTGGCCATTAATTCTTTTGCTAGGAATATTGGCATTGGTCTCCGTTTTGTTCAACTTTTCGTTAATTTTGGTTACTTTTACCAAAATGTAAGACTTTTTAAACTTTAAACTTAATTTATTTTTCGATTTTAAAGAACGGATCACAAGGTGTGTAATTGGCTGTTGGCCTTCGATTCGCTTTGCCAATTGTTTTTCGTTGCTCCTTTCCTTGTCAATTTTTTGGCCCTGATTTTACAGTACAACACAGTTGATTACCGTATCTGTGCTGGTTCTCTTATGGTATCAACTTTGGCAGCGTATGCCTCATTTTTGGCACTTTTTTTCATCTCTGCCGAACGCTTATTAATTGTTCGATTTCCGATCAGGTAATCATTTAATTAACAATTCTTTTAATTTTTGTCTTAAGGATGAATTGGATCGAAGAAAAAACAATTCGGCGTTTTTCATTATTTTCTTCTTTTTTGTGTATTTTTCTTGGCATTATTATGGTATTCAATGTGTACGGAGAATTGACTATTATCACAACGACCTTTGAAAGGCACATAATTTTTTATTTTTTTATTTTACTGGAATATTAAAAATGAATATTAAAAATTATCATTTCAATTTATTTTATTAATTTTTTTAGATTTATTTTCTGCAACACTGGTCTCTATTCGATCGTGTTGAATACAACAGTTCCAAGAATTATTCTTTCGTTGTGTGTTCTCAATTATGTTGGCATTTCTGTCCAAATTTTATGGCGTTATGTCATCAAATTACTACAAATAGGACAAATCCAATTGTCATCAATAAATTCAAGTAAAAAATATAAGAATATGAAAATGAAAAAAAAAATCATAATTTAGACTCTGATCATTCAATAAGCAGAATTCTAAGGTCAGTTTTTCTGTTGTCATTTGTCATTTTGATCGGATGGCTAATTGCAACGGTTTATCGTAATCAAATAACATTACAACTTTATAAATTGATCGTTTATTTATATAATTTATTCGGTGGTGATAAAACCCAAGAAGCAAGCTTGCACCAAAATTTATATATTGGATTATCAGCACTCCTTACTTCTATTCCAATTTTGGCTTCAGCCAGCGGAGCACCCATTCTTATGTTGAGGTAAATTGATCAAATTATTCTCTATTATTTAAATTCGAAATTTTTTAGCAAAAATTATCGCGAGGCATACAAAAAATTGCTGAAGCTCAATGCACCATCAGCAGCTGTTGGACCGTTATTCGCAAACTGAGAAAAATTGAGAAAGAAAACGCAATCATAATTTTTGGCATGTCAAAAATCACATAGATCTGTTTTGTGGATATCTTTTTAAATTAATTTTAATGTCTAGCATTTAATTTTAAATAGCATTTTTAGGTGGAAGCACTTTGACTGGGATAAAACGGGGCATTCTATTTTTTAAGATTGATCAAATAACATAAAAATTAAACCATATTTTATGTATGTATTTTCTTTTGTTTTCCAAATTGAAGTAAATCATAATCGTTATGGAACATTTTTAAACACCAAAATAATCAAGCTCCATATTTATTATTAGGGCGGAGAATTATATGGAAATCAATATTTTTTCCTGGACTGTGGTAGGCCTAAAATTACCTAAATAATATTTTTAGCTTGGTTTGAAACTTATAGGATGGATTTATATATCCATATTTTTCCATATTTCGCGATTTATGTCATATTTTGGCATTATGACCATAATCTTTATGTCAAAAATAAGCAAAAACGCGAAAATTTCACTTTTCAAGGTGATTTTCGCTAATAAATTTGTTAATTTTAGCTTTATCGTGTTTTTTCTTCCAAAATGATTTTTAAATCATATTTATACAACTTAAATTTAGCGAATTTGAAGAAATTTTGAGAATTATACTCTCAATTTGGGCAAAATTTATTTCAAAATTTTTGTCATTTCATGTCCATATTTCGCGATTTGTTGTCAATGGAGTCCAGCCACAAGAAAGAAAAAAATTAATGAATTTATTTAAAATAAAGGCATTTTTAAAAAAGAAATTTAAAATTTAAAAAAAGAGAAACCAATAAAAATAAGTGAAAAACAATGGAAGCCCCGAAAATATATACTATTCTTTGTTTATTGTATCTAAATTTTTGCGATAAGTTCATCCTTTTCATAGTTATATATTGAAAGTCTGATAGACGAAAATTGGGCAGAATGAAGACGAGAAGCGGGCTGATGGGACTCAGATAGGCGAGCATCAGGTGGGCGGACTAAAAAAAATAAAAAATTATGTGCCTTTCAAAGGTCGTTGTGATAATAGTTAATTCTCCGTACACATTGAATACCATAATAATGCCAAGAAAAATACACAAAAAAGAAGAAAATAATGAAAAACGCCGAATTGTTTTTTCTTCGATCCAATTCATCCTTAAGACAAAAATTAAAAGAATTGTTAATTAAATGATTACCTGATCGGAAATCGAACAATTAATAAGCGTTCGGCAGAGATGAAAAAAAGTGCCAAAAATGAGGCATACGCTGCCAAAGTTGATACCATAAGAGAACCAGCACAGATACGGTAATCAACTGTGTTGTACTGTAAAATCAGGGCCAAAAAATTGACAAGGAAAGGAGCAACGAAAAACAATTGGCAAAGCGAATCGAAGGCCAACAGCCAATTACACACTTTGTGATCCGTTCTTTAAAATCGAAAAATAAATTAAGTTTAAAGTTTAAAAAGTCTTACATTTTGGTAAAAGTGACCAAAATTAACGAAAAGTTGAACAAAACGGAGACCAATGCCAATATTCCTAGCAAAAGAATTAATGGCCAAATGGGTGACCAAATGCCCATTTTATGTTGGTCATCAATTAATTTGCTATATTCATCTGACTAAAATTTTCAGAAAACCTTTTTTTAATGTCAATTTTTACTTCCACCAAGGCGACTTTTGCTTGAAATGAGCAATTCGCAACAATAAACTGATGGACCAACGGATTGAAAATCGTTTCGAAAAATGACAAATTTTTGTCCATAATGGCGAATTTTGTTGTTAAATATCGGTCAGGAGTATGTGCTACAATGGACATGGAATTAAAATTTTGACCTTGAAAATCAATTAAAAATTTAAAAAGACTGAATCAACGGTACTCTTCTAGTTAACAGGGCAGATTTCACATACATTTTCAAATTCTTTAAATGTGTTTTAGAAATTAATGAAAATAAGTTTTAAGGGGTTTTTGAGGTCGCTGATCACGAATACAGCACCCATTTTTGTCAATTTCGAACCCCTGACCCGAACTCGAACAAAAATAAAAATTAGAAAATTTGTATGGATGAGATATCCTCATGGGCATCTCGCCAATGAAGGTAACCTTGGTACATATTTAAATTAATTTATATGACACATTTATTGGCTTCTGAAAATGTATGTGAAATCTGCCCTGTAAACTAGAAGAGTACCAAATCAACAAATGAATTATTTCAAATCACTGAAAAAAAAGCAAATATTCGAATTTAAAAATGATCGATATTAAAAAGAATCATATGCATAATCATAACTCGGGCTTCGTTTTTTAGGCAAATGCCTAAAATTTCTGCGCACTTGATATGCTCAAATAAGGGACGAAAAACGCATTTTTCGCTTGGTTTGGGGTGTCTACGATGGCTTTTATAATGCCTAACTTGCCTATTTGGGACTTTTTGTGCTTAATGCCTACCGTATATGCTCTAATTATAGCCCATGGGGGATTATTTTTCAACCTCCTCAGAAAAGGCGAGATAATTAGAGACTGCGTGATTAATAGAGACTGTGGGATTATTTTTCGACTGAAAAACCCTCCAAAATATTCAAATACAATTATGAACCGTTTCCGAAAAATGGGATTTTGTTTTTAAATTTTGAAAATTTTTCATTTTTGAGCCCGGGAAATTTACGCTAATTTTTCGAAATTCATAACTCGCGCTTCAGGGTTGGACAATGTTACTGGATAAAGCTTAAAAAATAAAGAAAAATCGGGAGAATTTATTTGTTTTATTTAATTTTTCTAAATTTTATTCGGATCCCGGTGAAGTACCTAACAAATAAGTGATTTTTCGGCTGTATTATTTTTTCATGTTCATTAAACATTTAAATGAGTTTCGATTTTAATTTTTATTAAATTAAAAAAAAATTATTTTTTCGAAAAATTAAAAATTCTATTTATCCCCCATGGGGGGTAAATGGAGACTGGGTGATTATTTTTTAAACTCCTCAGAAAGGGGGGGATAATTGGAGACTGCGATATTAATAGAGACTGGGCTATAATTAGAGCATATACGGTAAATGCCTATTTTTGTGCATATTTCGCCATTTTTGACGCCTTTTTTATGGATTTTTGGAAAAATCCTTAACAAAAATGCAATAAAAAAGTAAATACACCCCTAAAAATCGACCTGAAAAATTTTCAGAAAATACACCCCTAAGAATTAAAAATTGTAAGCGGTAATTTGGCTTATTTTTTGAATAATCAATTAATATAAAATTTTTGACAAAATTCGAAGGAAAAATATGACAATTTCCGTCTTGATGGCAGTAACGAGTCATTTCCAATCATTCGGTTGCATATGATAAAACTGTCATAATCTGCATATAAAATAGGTCAATGTCAATCAATTAAATCATTATTTTATTCAAAAAAAAAATTGATTAATAAGGAAAAAAATGTTTATCAATTTAATTTTGATTTTATTTTTTGCAACAATTTTTTCCGAATCCGCTGTTGCCAAAGTAAATGAATCGCCTGAAACACTTCCGTCGCTTGTTGTTGAGCTGGACAAAATTGTCAAAAAAATTACCAACACCGAAAATCATGGAAAAAACTTTTATTTATGAATTTATTCGGAAACACTTTGTTCGTCGATTATTTATTGTTTTCTTTTATTTTTGGCTTCAGCCAGCGGAGCACCCATTCTCATGTTGAGGTAAAATTGGCAAAAATATTTTAATGGAATTAAATAAATTTTAGCCAAAATTATAGTGAGGCATACAAAAAAATATTGAAGCACAACTCACCATCAGCAGTTGGACCATTATTCACAAATTGAATGAAAAAAGAACATTTGTTTGTATAAAAGTAGATCAGATTTGTGTTTAAGTGTGATATTCAACTCGGAAAAATCACATATAAAACTAATTTAGGTCACCGAATTTTGAAAAAATTTATTTAACCTTTTTCAATAGCGAATTGGGTCGTTTTTCGAAGAAAAGTTTTGGCGCTATATTTTTTGATCAGAAAATTTGGGCTGACATTTCTTGCGGGAAAAAATAATAAAAAAAATTTCTCTTACTCTTTCTATTTTTTTTTTTTGCATTTCTTAATATTTATGGAGAGGGTTGGTAAAAAGTTCAGCTCGATTGAACAGCGGAATAAGGTGAAACTGCAAAAAAAGAAAAAAATTTTCGGCGCTATAATAATTTGTAACAGATTTTGAATGATAATATATGACACTGGGGTCTGTTGGGACTCGGGGACACCCAAAATGGGGCCCCTCGTCGCGGCTCCCGGTAAATTGGACACCGGAAAATTGGACACCAGAAAATTGGACACCGAAAATTTGACACCAGAAAATTGGACACAAATGGAAATTTGGACACCGGAAAATTGGACATTATTGGATATAAAATAAATTAAAAATAATAGACAAAAATTTTGGTTTTGCTAAAAGATTTTATTTTAGTCTGCACATCCCTGTGTTTTTATAAGCCTAATAAAATGGCAATAAATAAGGTTTTTATTATTGTAACAT